>CM077179.1:19484922-19509922 GCA_039654105.1 Coreius guichenoti
CAATATAAATTGTCCTTTGGCCTATTTTCAGTGTTTACATCCACCAGGAGCAAATGCATCAAGGCTGACTCAAACACAATTTAGATTGGTAATTTAGATGGTTGATTTATTGTTTGGTTAGTGTAGTTGGTTAGCTCATTGCTGTAGTCACTGATACTGTAATATTATATATAGAGATCAGTGGATGTAGCCCATATTCTTTGCACTTTGGCTCCATCTGGTGTTATATATATATATATATATATATATATGTTTTAGACACGTCTCGACATTGATATTAATCATATGATAGAGTTACATTACATTTAATGCCATGTTGAATTTTGTCTGTGTTTATGGCAGAATGGTAATGCATTATTTGGAAGACATTATTGCTACTTTGAAATAGTTCACTATTTCTGCATAAAAGAAAGTCCGCTGGACGTTTGGTGGCACTGTAGCATTGATGTGATGTTTTGCGCTGTATGTCAAAGTAGTTCCGGGAGATTGTTCCCGTTGGGCGGAATGTTATTCGTTTTTCCTATGCACAAAAAGCAGTCTTCCTCTAGGGGGCGCTTGTGGGCTCAAAAAGGATCCCATAATGGTTTTGTCCCACTGAGCACATTATTAATCTAAAAAACTGCATTCAAATAAATACATTAATTTCAACGATTTATATCCTACATACAAATAAACATCCGCATAATCTATCTCGAAAAAGTGAATAAATACCTTGGCCTTAATCAAGGATAATCCTGATTTGCGCTGAGAAAGGTATCAAGGCCGTCATCGTGCTATTTCAGCAGCATTCTTTGACAACGATTTACACCCGAATAATCACACTTACAACCTTTAATAACCACTAAATTGAGAATTCTCAGTGAAGACTGAAAACATGAGAATAATAATTATAACCCACCCTATCAGGTCACTATAAGCCCCGCCCATCTGAAACACAAGTTTCATGGTAAACTGCCATTCCTGTCGATGACGATATTTCTTTGGGTTTTCTATGGATGCTCGTTATTATCAGAGGAACGCATGACCAAATCAAAAGAGAAACATTGTTTTATTGAACGTGGAGTTGTATATCCATTCCTGTGGCGGATAGGAGGTCACATTATTTTCAGCGGAGTTGATACTAAAGCCGAATTTGGTGAGTCTTATTCAATAATATAGTAAAGAGCAAAATATATATATATATTTTCCAGCTGGTGTTCTGGCCGGCCTCCTAGTTTAATTAGGATATAATGGAGTGTAGTGATTTTATTTTGCTTTCAAAATAAACGTGGATGCAGTGGGTGTTGATGCAAACATTGTATTTCCTCCGCACAATATCTTGGGTAAAAATATAACTGGCTTTCACATGATGCTGGACAGTTTGCATAGGTTCTATGTTTACTGCATGTCCTGTTTTATATATATATTTTAGTGAAATCCCAGTTATATGACTTTGTATGGCTAAACACAATTTGTGACAGATCGGTGTGTCAGCAGAGATGTCATTCCCTCCTCACCTGAACCAGATAGCTCAGTTACCCCCTGGCATTTCCCCCACACAGTTTGCTGGGTTTCCCACCACTGTCCCTACTGGTACGTCATGGATATGTGAGGGATGTATATTCATATAGCCATATGGAGTGCTTTTTACGTTCTTAATCTTCATTTAATTTATTTATCTTTTCCTCAGCAAATCAAATAATCCCAATGCCAGTAGGAATGATGACTCCCTCTCCAGCGGTATGTACCAAGACTGCTGAAATGTTTGTTTTGGTTTCCTGGGAACGAGAATTTAGTCTAAATATCTGTTTTGAATAGTAACCCTGTTACCACGATGAGAGAACATGTAGGTGTAACTTTTTCTTATATTCTGTTATATTGTGCTGTACATGTGTAATGTCCTGTTTATTTCTATATAAGAAATTTGTATACCCTAATGACTAATTTACATATTCATTTTCCCCCCTCTTCTTTCTTGTTTTACTTCTGGACTTCTGTTATTTTCATTTATTATTTGTCATTGGTTATTGTATTTCTATTTTTAACAATGTTAATTATATGAAACAAACCATGCAGATGATGGTGAGGGGGTGGGGGGCAATGGTAATTTTTATGTTTCTGTATTTCATTTCATTTATTTTATTTATTTGTATATTTATTTATGTTTTGCTTTTCCTTTCCTTGTTAATTGTTATGATGAAAAAAGGGAATGTACTGTTATTTCTAGTGCATTTGCATATTTCACACTATTATGTATATTCCCAATATATGGGGGGGTGGGGGGGTGGTGGATTTGGATGTTATTTTATAGGCTATGCAGTTCACAGGTTCTAATTACAGAGAGACCATCTCATGGTGCAGTATGCTTACATTTTCAAATAATAAACAACAAGCCTGGTTTCAAATTCAGATGCACGGATCTGTGAGCCAGGTATAGTCTATTACGTGCTGTGAATTAATCACTACTAATTGTTCCTAAAATGTATCACAGGTTTTGGTTCAAACTGCAATGCCAGTGGTTCAGAAGGTGACCAAGGAGACCATTGCCACCCGTAACAAGGACCCAGAGGAAGGTACGGGAACCAGCACAGGGCCGACCACCACAGTGTTTGTGGGAAACATCTCAGAAAAGGCCTCAGATATGTTGGTGCGGCAGTTGTTGGCAGTAAGTGTGGGGACTTTATTCACCAACTTTGTCTGCACAGTTATGTTAAATATTTTAGACACCATTAAATTAAAAAGTTCTCCCAAAAATGAAGATTCTGTCATCATTTAGTCACCCTAATGCCGTTCCAAACCCATAATACTTTTGAAACACAAATGAAGATATTTTTAACGAAATCTGATACTTGTATTCATCCAATGAAAGTCCATTCACCCAAAACTTTGATGCTTCAAAAGTTCATAAAGACTAAGTAATCCATAAAAAACAAGCAGTTTAATCCAAGTCTTCTGAACAGATTTAATTTACACTTTTATTCATATAAAAACATTGATCAGTGCACATATATAGAACACATCAAATATGGTGAACGGAAGCTCAAACGTGCTTGCTCGTGCAACAAGCAAGCAAGTACAGTCAAGCTTTACAATATTTGATGAGCTCTATGTATAGTATGTGCATTGATCAAAAATATCTTCATTTGTGTTTTGAAGATGAATGAAAAACTTATGGGTTTGAGATGACAAGGGAAGGTAAATCATGACTGAATTTTCATTTTTGGGTGAATTATCCCTTTAAGTTGATTTCCATCCATTTCTTGACCTGATGTTCTTGGGAATTTCTGTGTTTTGTAGCACTTAGCTCAGGATGTTTTCATAGTCAGGAACATATTTTTTTCTTCTCTTCTGCAGAAATGTGGTTTGGTCCTCAGCTGGAAAAGAGTTCAGGGGGCTTCTGGAAAACTGCAAGGTATAAAGTAACACTAATAATCCTCATTGCATCACCTGTCAGTAGTTTGTAGTCCACCATTATCAACAAACATCT
This sequence comes from Coreius guichenoti, assembly GCA_039654105.1. Taxonomy (NCBI): domain Eukaryota; kingdom Metazoa; phylum Chordata; class Actinopteri; order Cypriniformes; family Gobionidae; genus Coreius; species Coreius guichenoti. The sequence goes on from CM077179.1 coordinate 19,488,389, forward strand.
TATTTGTGAGCTCTAGCCATGCTATTTTTACAGACTTGGTTATTTTCAAATTTGGACTGCTTTTGAATAATTTTTCGGAAGATTCCCTCTCCGCGATTATTTTTTATAATTGTAAACGGGCTTTCTTAGACAAGTGTCCTCTGTTCTTTTTTTCTATCCTAGAAAGCAGTAAAAAGATCAATAATATGCTTTAGCTATCTAAATTTGTGTCATCTCTCTGACCCTGTGTTGTGAACTTATTAAATGTTTACTTGCGTTTGTAGCATTTGGTTTCTGTGAGTACAAAGAGCCAGAGTCCACACTGAGAGCTCTCCGATTGCTTCATGAGCTGCAAGTGGGTGATAAGAAGTTACTTGTGAAGGTGGATGCAAAGACCAAAGCTCAGCTGGAGACCTGGAAGGCCAGTCAGAGGAGGCGAAACGGGGTAAGATGGCCTTCAGGACTAACTGCTAAATCGATTCAATACATACACCACAATTTTTTCTTTTGCAAAGAAATTAAAATTTTTATTTCGCAAGGACACATTAAATTGATCAGTGAAAATAATGACATTTATAATGTTACAAAATATTTCAAATAAATGCTGCTTTCTATGCTTTCTATTCATCAAAGAATCCTGAAAAAAATGTATCACGTTTCCACAAAAATATGAAGCAGCTGTTCAACATTTGATAATGCTAAGAAATGATTCTTAAGCACCAAATCAGCATATTAGAATGATTTCTGAAGAATCATGTGACACTGAAGACTGATGTAATGGCTGCTTTGCCATCACAGGATTAAAATGTATTAAAATAGAAAAGAGTTATTTTAAATTGTAATAATATTTCATGCAGCTTTGGTGAGAATAAGAGACTTACTGACCCCAAACGGTGGTGTACTAAATTACTAATATTAAAGTTTAATATGAATGCTCCTCACTTGGTTCATTGATTTAAAGAGCTTTTGTGGATCCTGTCAGTCTAAAGTTGTCCAGAGAATTTCCCTATTTAGAGGAGTTTGTGAAAAGTGATAATTGTCAGATGTAACCGAAATACATATCCCCTATACAGGCTCCTCAGACTGGGGAAGAGCCTAAAGATGAAGAGGAGGAAGAGGTTCTGGATGAGGAGACGAAGCGACGTGATCAGATGGTGAAGGGTGCCATAGACAGTCTGATCCGGGAATACTCCAGCGAACTCTCAGCTTCCTCACAGGATGCTGAAGCCCATCAACGCAAGAAACGTAAAGAGAAGAAGGAGGTATTTTTGCTCTCACTATGTATATAACCATACTGACCTGCCAGGCCTGTCATAATGACATCACTGAAATACTAGGACGTTTTGCAGAAAGCTTTACTTAAAATATTTTGGCATCATTTATTCACCCACATGTTGTTCCTAACCCCGAACACTTACTTACTTTCATAATAGTTATCAAATGACTTAAAGGGGACCTATTATGCAAAATTCACTTTTATAAGGTGTTTGAACACTGATGTGTGTTTAAACAACCAGCCTATAATGGTGAAAATCCACCCAATACTTTTTTTTATAATCCCCATCAATCATTATCAATCTCTCATAGCATGCTGTTTCATATTTCCCCCTACTTCTACGTAAGAGTAGGGAAACCGCGCCCATGACTGTTGATGATCTGCCCTTTTAGCATAGACACACCCCTGAGTGAGAAGCACAGAGACCGCCATTTCTGTTTACTTGCTATATCAGTTCACTAGAGTATTACAATGTCTGCGTCTGCGCATTACAAATGTTCTGTTGTTGGATGTACCAACGAACATACGAGTCTCCATAGACTCCCGGCATCCGAGCCACTGAGGACACCGTGGTTGAATTTCATTTTTGAAGGAAATGTGCCAAAGAATGTCAGTAAAATTTTATATATTTGCGCAAATCATTTTACGCATGACTGCTTCACTAACGAGGGTCAGTACAACGCTGAAGTTGCGAAAAAGTTGTTTCTGAAGGATGGGTCAATACCAACGCTTTGTGCTCTAACTTCATATCCAGAACAAGTAAGGATGGTACTTCATATTTTGTGAATGTTTACACATTTCCTTTCTGAATGAGCTTTTTAGAGTGCTGTATGGCTAATATGGCTAAAGTTATAGTCTCTGACTGTATTCACAGAGAATAGAGCTATGCCGTTAGTTTTATCCCGAAAACGCTCACCGTCTGCGTAATTCATAAACGCACATTTATTATGCATTGTATAGTCAGGTGACGGACATTAGCCTACATAAATGTATCCACTAAGCATTCAGAAACGTCCAGGTGCAGTCTAAAATAGGGATGCACCAATACCATTTTTTCAGAACCGATCCGATCCGATACAAAAAATTCTGAGTATCGGCCGATACCGATACCAATCCGATACCAGCGCAGTTTTGTTTAAAAATTCAATGTAGAATTTCTATACCTCAGTGTGTTGAACTGATAATCGCTCTTTTGTGTGTTAAACACAATCTACTAAATACAGACAACTTCATTATAAAGAAAAACAACAAATTAAAAAAATATATAATCACAATCTATGACAAAAATACAAACCCGATTCCAAAAAAGTTGGGACACTGTACAAATTGTGAAAAAAAAAAGGAATGCAATAATTTACAAATCTCATAAACTTATATTTTATTCACAATAGAATATAGATAACATATCAAATGTTGAAAGTGAGACATTTTTAAATGTCATGCCAAATATTGGCTCATTTGGGATTTCATGAGAGCTACACATTCCAAAAAAGTTGGGACAGGTAGCAATAAGAGGCCGGAAAAGTTAAATGTACATATAAGGAACAGCTGGAGGACCAATTTGCAACTTATTAGGTCAATTGGCAACATGATTGGGTATAAAAAGAGCCTCTCAGAGTGGCAGTGTCTCTCAGAAGTCAAGATGGGCAGAGGATCACCAATTCCTCCAATGCTGTGGCGAAAAATAGTGGAGCAATATCAGAAAGGAGTTTCTCAGAGAAAAATTGCAAAGAGTTACAAAAAGTTATCATCATCTACAGTGCATAATATCATCCAAAGATTCAGAGAATCTGGAACAATCTCTGTGCGTAAGGGTCAAGGCCAGAAAAACCATACTGGATGCCCGTGATCTTCGGGCCCTTAGACGGCACTGCATCACATACAGGAATGCTACTGTAATGGAAATCACAACATGGGCTCAGGAATACTTCCAGAAAACATTGTCGGTGAACACAATCCACCGTGCCATTCGCCGTTGCCGGCTAAAACTCTATAGGTCAAAAAAGAAGCCATATCTAAACATGATCCAGAAGCGCAGGCGTTTTCTGTGGGCCAAGGCTCATTTAAAATGGACTGTGGCAAAGTGGAAAACTGTTCTGTGGTCAGACGAATCAAAATTTGAAGTTCTTTTTGGAAAACTGGGACGCCATGTCATCCGGACTAAAGAGGACAAGGACAACCCAAGTTGTTATCAGCGCTCAGTTCAGAAGCCTGCATCTCTGATGGTATGGGGTTGCATGAGTGCGTGTGGCATGGGCAGCTTACACATCTGGAAAGGCACCATCAATGCTGAAAGGTATATCCAAGTTCTAGAACAACATATGCTCCCATCCAGACGTCGTCTCTTTCAGGGAAGACCTTGCATTTTCCAACATGACAATGCCAGACCACATACTGCATCAATTACAACATCGTGGCTGTGTAGAAGAAGGATCCGGGTACTGAAATGGCCAGCCTGCAGTCCAGATCTTTCACCCATAGAAAACATTTGGCGCATCATAAAGAGGAAGATGCGACAAAGAAGATCTAAGACAGTTGAGCAACTAGAAGCCTGTATTAGACAAGAATGGGACAACATTCCTATTCCTAAACTTGAGCAACTTGTCTCCTCAGTCCCCAGACGTTTGCAGACTGTTATAAAAAGAAGAGGGGATGCCACACAGTGGTAAACATGGCCTTGTCCCAACTTTTTTGAGATGTGTTGATGCCATGAAATTTAAAATCAACTTATTTTTCCCTTAAAATGATACATTTTCTCAGTTTAAACATTTGATATGTCATCTATGTTGTATTCTGAATGAAATATTGAAATTTGAAACTTCCACATCAATGCATTCTGTTTTTATTCACAATTTGTACAGTGTCCCAACTTGGGTTTGTACTACTATAAACTAGATTAGTGGATAATTCAGCAGCAAAAGTTACTCTAGAAAAATCATGAGTGCACAATAATTGTATAAAATCTAAACATTTAGTGGGAAAAATAAAAGTGAATAAGTGTAGCACTAAATCTGGTAAAATGTTACACATTGTTTTAAAATACATTCATGAAAAACAAGTAAATATATTTATAGAAATAGGGCCTATATACTAAGAAATTAAAAGACATTTATTTTAAATGTATAGCGCAGCTTTTTAACGAGGCAGCAACATATTGTAGATAGGGCAGAACAAGAAAGGCTATTAATAATCTTTCATAGCGCAAAAGTATTATAATACGAAAGGCTCCAATACAGAGCGGCACAAAGCGCTTATGTGCATCCCGTGCGCAGTATGATGCGCCTGAAGCAACATGGAGTCACAGCGCGCAGCGCTCCGTCCGCATCGAAAAGTTCAAAACACAAAGGGAAGATGTATCGATGCGTAGTGTATCTATCTATGCAATATTTTATTGAGCCTTTTCTTTTAACAGTTTAAAATTTCAGTTACCGTGCGTATGAAGAACAATACAATCTCTACTCCAGTGTTGTGATCTAACAGACACCCGATAGAAAGTAACACGATAGAAACAGCAATAAACTCCAGCCAGATAAAGTCATTTTATGCGAAACCATAGACCGTTATCTACAGATCAAGCATAATAACAGGAACATTGAATCATTTTGGAGAGAGTTTCATCGTGTTGACTGTTGTAACCGAACGCTTGAAAGCTGAATGGAAAATGATTGACAGCCGCAGCGGAGGGAAGCATTCACGTGAACTTGAATTTAATGACTTAAATATTCGTCTGTACCTCACATTAAACTATGTAATGGCTTCAGAACACTTAATATAATGCACGAAGCCTTGATGATGCTTTATAATGCTTTTGTGCCTTTTGTGGGGCACTGGGGCTTAACAATAACACAGAATATTATACGCACAGTATCGGATTTGGATCGGTCCTGTCTGACCGATACCCGATCCGGCAAATAATGTCGGTATCGGCATCCCTAGTCTAAAACCTCTTCCTGAGTCTCTCCATCTGTGTCCGACTCCGGTTCAAACATGTAAGGCTGCACTCCACAACTGGTTATTTCTGACATTTTGGCTGAGTGAGATTCGTCTGTTTTATTGCTGATGGAGTATCTGAAGCTCGTGTAAAGGATCCGCCCTCTTCTAGAAAGGGGGCCGAGAGCAGCAGCTCATTTGCATTTAAAGGAACACACACAAAAATGGCCCGTTTTTGCTCACACCCAAATAGGTGGAAATTTGACAAGCTTTAATAAATGATCTGGGGGGTATTTTGAGCTGAAACTTCACAAACACAAGCTTTTTTAAGCTTGAAAGCTCTAGTCTCCCTTTATTATAATTGTATGGAAAAGATAAAATGGTAAATTATTTTAAAAAAAAAAATCTCATTTTGTGTTACACAGATGAAAGAAAGTCATATCTATCTTGAACAACATGAGTGAATAAATGGTGACAGAATTTTCATTTTTGGTTGAACTTTAGTTCTTTCTAGATGTATTTTGGATTGTCTGGAAAACTAATTCTGATTATTGCTTATTGATTTTAAAGGTTGAATCTCTCTGCTACTGCTAAGATGAATAATAGATTTTACTATAATATTTTTCCCCAGGATGATATAAATGCCATGGAGCTGGAGGATGACAAGCGAGACCTGATTTCCAGAGAGATTAGCAAATTCCGAGACACACACAAGGTAACACACTCCTTTTCACCTCCTTTCTCTCTCTTCTCTTCTTAGCCTAGTCTGTGGACTGAAGACGGCCACATCTAGAGTACTCTAAACCCACATTATTATAACTGAAACTACACCTGAACAGAGTAAATTCACACAAATAAATCTGTAGTACCACTTTTGACATAACCTGCCCATTTTAGACAGCTGTTCTGGGCAATTTTCTAATCCAAGAAACATCATTATTGACATTTATTACAAATAATGCCACTTTTGTTGTGTTTTTTTTTCCCCATCTAGCAGCATCTAAGCATAAGATCTAACAAAACGGAGGCTTAAAAATTTGTTAGATGACAGCATTAGAAGCTGTTCTCTAGAATGGTTATAGAAAAGATAGGGCAGAAGCCTCTTAGATTGTTCCGACTCAGAGAAACAGTGGCTGCAGATGGGCAGGACCAGTTCAGGCTAGTTTTACCACACAAAAAAGTGCATGAACGAACTGTAAACCTCCCTCTAAAGCTAATCTGTTCATTAAACCCCACCATTACGGTAGAGGTCATATGGTGACTAAAGCAAGATGAATCTCAGAGCTTTGGAAAAAGTTGCTGGAATAGAGGATGTAAGTATGAGCCTCCTTTTCTATTCTTCATATCTTGGGCGCCCCCTTCTCGAGGATCCACAAAGGCGCAACTGGCTCTGGGCCTCAGAAATGCTGCACTGGAGATGCTGTAGTGTTAAAATGACCTGCTGAAATGTAACACACTTTCATATCTTGACCTCAGGAGACAAACAGTAATCCTGAGTGTGTGTGTTCAGCGGAAGTTGTTCGATAAACCATATTTTTGGAAGGTGTTGTGTGGGCAGAGCTTAGTGAATCTTTGTGAGTCCTCTGTTTAAAAGCGTGGTTTTGGTGAGAAATGCAGTACTGAATAACCACTGCAGTATTTTTCACTGCAGTCCGAGGGGGGGCGCCATTTCACAGCACGCACAAAGCTGAAGATTGCTCAGGTAAGTCATATTTCTGTCTTGTTTCATTCCCTCTTTCTCTCTGTTTCTGTCTATTGCTTTTTGTGTTTTTTTTTTTTTTTTTTTTTCTGTTGGTATATTACATTTGATACAGTGATACATTACAACTGATACATTATCAGATTGAATTTCCCTATATTTGTGTATTTGAGACAATCACATTACAAGTAATCAAATTTTCCTTGATCTTTGAGAAAAAAAACTCATTGTATGATTGAAACCTCTAATGTTTTAACAATATAATGCCGGCTTTACAAAGAGACTTATTGAAAATGGGGACAGTTAAAAAACTATACTGAATGTGACAACAAACCTGTAACTTAATAACAAGTTCAGCAAAACATGTGAAGAGGGCCTTTACATAGGAGTCTTAAAGGCACAGGAGAAAAAAAATGACTCTAAGGGTCAGAGAGAGGGTAGAAAGTGGGCATGGACAGATTTTTTTTTAGCATAAAAACCTGTTTAACATTATAAGTGGAACAAAATGTATAATAAAAAGGATGGTCTATGACCCACCTTAAATTAAGAGATAAAAAATAAATAATAATAAAATCATTTATTCAGAGGTAAGTTCACTAAAACTGTTGGATCATTAAAATTCAGTGAAATGAAAGTCAGTTCCATACAATCCCCCTTCTATCTTATTATCTTTACATCTCTCTCTGTTTCGCCTTCCATTTCCTCTTTTCTTAGCGTTCACCATTCAGAGAAGAGAGTTGCTCTCCACAGTAATCATTCAATATCTCTTCTATTGTCACAGCTATTTGAAATGCTTCATTTTTCTGTAGCCGCTCTGTCTCTGGACGGTCAGCATCTGTTTTTGTGTTTATTTGTTTATATTTGTTGGTCGACTGAGGCCTGAGGGACATCAGAAGACGACCCTTGGGTGAGACTCCACCTCTCTGATTTCATTCATTTTGCCAAAGTGAATGTATTTGGATGGTACAGTGTATTACAGATCTCTGCAAAAATGATTTAAAAATAAATCAGTGAATGGAAATAATGAACACTGCTTTAAAATCCACTGTTGCACTATGAGAGAAATACACTGGGTTTGTAGAGATTAAGGATGTACCAGGTCGATACTAACATCAAAGAGTGTAATAATACAAGTCAAATTGGTACCCAAGGGCTGACTGACAGGTACGTATATCTGTGTGTGAACGGTCACTTCTTGGTCAAAATGGACGTTTTGGAGAGGTATTCATTAAAAGGGTCAGTTTTATAGGAATGGACAAAAATGTCTTTGTGATGTAAATGCAGCCAAATAGATGTTGCTGTGTATTATGTTATTAATATTAATCAAACACTTCTGTTTACTCCAATAATTAGGCTAAAAATGCTTTCCATTGTTTTATTTTGATTTAATATTTATATTAGTATTTTTTTTTTTTACTGTATAAATAAATGTGCGTAAAGTGTGCAAATATGTATGTTTGTCTATAAATATATGAATATATACACTACCATTTAAACGTTTTGGGTCAGCAAGATTTCTATCCATTATTTTTTGAAAGAAATTAATACTTTTATTCAGCAACAATGTATTAAATTGATCAAAAGTACCAGCCAAATCAGCATATTACAGTAATTTCTGAAGACTGGTGTAATGGCTGCTAAAATTCAGCTTTGCCATCACAGAAATAAATTGCATTTTAAAAGATATTAGAATAGAAATTTCACATATCACTATTTTAAAATAAATGATACCTTGGAGAGCATAAAATATGAATAAAATAATGAAAAAATTCTTACTGACCCCAAACTTTTGAATGTAGTGTATTTATAAAGCATATTAGTTTTGCTGTGGTAATGAAATTGATATTGAGAATTTAACTCTTATTGGTACAGACTAGAGAAATGGTATTGCAGCAACCCTGGTAGGGAGAATGTTTAAATATATTTGAATGTATGTGAACTGACCCACCTTTCCTCCTTAAGGTCTAGTTTTAATGTAATTTCTGGCAATGAAGCAATCTCTGACCACAGAGAGAAATATCTGCCACAGACAACTGTAAAATCTTTTCAGGTCAATAAAAGAGAAAAAGTATCTTTAGTGCAGTGTGGTCTGTTAATCTGCCATCAAAATTATTACTCTATTTTAAATATTTCAGATGTTATAAATAGTCAGTAATCATGTAGGATGATGTTTTTACTGAAGTATCCAATAAAATGTGTACTATGAAACTTTATATGGGAGAGGAATACAGTGTGTGCATCTGAATGTAAGTGCTGAAATCATGAGATTTTCATCACACTGGCTTCATTATTTTAAACCTCATTCTGTTTCCAGGGAGATTCTGGAACTTTGCTCTTGTTCTACATGTGTGTTCTCACACTTACATTAACTAATCTCTCTCTTTCCCCACCGGAACACTGCAGAAACTAGAGGAGGAGAAGGAGAAAGAAAAACAGCAGATTGAGAAAGAGAGGAGAGAAAGAGATAAAGAGAGAGAGCGAGAGAAAGAACGACGTGACAGAGAGAGAGAGAAGGAGCGGGAGAGAGAACGACAGAAGGAGAGAGAAAAGGAGCGAGAGAGAGAGCGAGACCGCGAACGCGAAAGAACAAAGGAAAAAGAGCGGGAGAAAGAGAGAAGTCGTGATTGCAGTAAAGACAGAAGCAGATCAAGGTGTGTATAACTATAGAATCTTCACAAACATCTGTATTTGATCTTTGACTGACACGTTACTTAATCAAGGTGTGCAAATTATGACCATGTGCAAGATTAAAAATTTTATTTTGGCATTTATTTCCCATAATCCGTTTCACTCAGAAATTCATCACATTACTTAATGCGCAGCGAAACCCCATTCCATGTTATCGCCACATCATGAAATCGCCTCAGGTTATGACTGTAACTTTGGTTCCCTGAGAAGGTAACGAGACGCTGAATTTCAGTGATGACGCTATGGGTACGCTTCTGCGTGGTTGCGTCAGAACACATGTCCAACTAACTACAATGTTAACGTCACCCTGTACCACCGAATCTATAAAGGTTAACTGGAACACAACAGCTTCTGATTGGCTGAAGCAAGTACCTCACAGGCAAGGTGACTCAGGGAGCCATGGTTACAGTCAGAACCTGAGACTCCTTCCAAATCAACTCCACCACCTCGGGGTAAAGTCTCAATTCCCCGGGCCTCAGCCCCTGCTTCAACAGGATGTCTACTTTCTGATTCAGGTGCCCAGGGATTTATATTGCTCTCAAGGAGAGCTGCTTGCCCTGGGACCACAAGAGGATCTGGTGTGCCAGTCTGCAATAAGGGTGTGACCGCAGACCCCCTGATGATTTATGTACAAGACTACCGATGTGTTGTCTGAGTGGACAAGAACATGATAGAACATGATAGCCTCTGAGGTCTGGGAGGAAGTACCTTAGTGTTGGAAATACAGACATCCTCTCCAGGCAATTTATGTGCAACGAGAGATAATGACCACTTCATAGATCCCGAGTTGAGAGGCCGTCTAGGACCGCACGTACGATTAGGCTGATGGTCAACATCTTGAACCTGTATGTCCTCAGAGTATGGGGACATACTGCCGAAGATCTAAGATGAAAACTGGAATCTCTCTCTGGAAAAGGGATATGTTCTATGGCCTCTTTCACCAAGAGAGACCGAACCTCCTGTTCCAGCACCTGAACCTGCTCTGGGCTAACTATAGTGGATAGTACTCCCTTGAATCGAGGTGGACGAGAATCAAACTGGATTCTGTACCCTTTGTGCATGACCCATTGAGACACATTTGGCAGAAACGTCCACGCTCTCAAGACTGACCTCTGGTGCATTCTGAGTAGTGAGTTTGATGCCTTGAAGCAGGGAACAACTGAACGCACTGCTCTATAGCCTTCCTCAGGGCGAGTCTTCCAGTGCCACAACGGTGTTGGGCGGCCACTGAGCAATGGGCTCGCTGGAAACTGCTGTGCCCCGAAAAGACCAAGGGTGACTGGGGTAGCAGACCGATTTCCTGAGAGTACTGAGCTGTAGCTGGTGCATTTCTAGTTGTATATTTGATGACCTGAACAGAGGACCGGCAGGGACGAGTCTCCCAGTGCTGCAACGGGTCCGGTCGGACACTGAGTAATGAACTCGTTGGAAAACGCTTCGCCCCAAAACACAGAGGGTGGCAGGTGTAGCAGATCCTCAGATCCGGCTTGGGCTGTTCCTTGGCAGCAGCCCCAGGGGCCTGGCTCCGGTGAGGGATGAACCTCTGGAATGCCGCTGCTTGCTTTTTGGTCTCCTGGAACCTCTCAACAACAGTGTTGACTGCGTCGCTTAAGAGGCCAGGAAGGGAAAGCGGGGCATCCAAAAGGAAAGCTCTATCTTTTTCTTTTATTCCCAAAAGTTTTAGCCATGAGTGCCTCTCCGTAGCCACCATAGCTGCCATTGAGTGGCCGATGGCAACTCTTTCACAGTGCCTCACACCCTCGCCTTCATCCAGGTCAGCCTGGTATTCCTACAAGATGGTCATCGTATGCAGACATGCCCCGGCCTGACCCGCTGTCACCTAAGCTTTGCCCACTATGTTAGATGTTAGTCTACAGAGCTTGGAGAGCAATGTCAGGCCCTTAAGGGACCTTGATGCTGACGATATCCACCTCTTCAGAGATAGATGACGGCAACATCGGGTCTTCACTCGGGCGGATGAAAGCGCAGAGTGTGCTTCTGGGTCCCGAGTAAAGGCACTGGAGCCTGCAAGTGAGAGCTGAGAAAGGGACAGGTCCGTCTCAAGCTCCTCTGCAAGCTTCATTTGGGATGTCCATGATCTGAGCCGCCGCACCACCTCGGCATATGTGGGACCCAAACCACGAGGGGAGTGAGCCTGACCGCTCTCCTCGAAGAGGGCCAAGCGTGAGCGGAGCTTCCTCATCGTAAGACGATCGCAATGTGCATAGCCTCCTCAAGAGCTGACTCTGCATGCTCCGCTCCCAAGCAGATAACACAAAGATCGTTTGTATCCCCACCCGTAAGATAGCAAAGGCATGGGGGAAAACATGATCTAAACTGCTTAGTCACTGCATTTTCTTTCTAATATAGTGTCTCTATCCATGACAAAGAGGTCATCTGTTTGCCTAGTGTACTCTTAAAAGTTCAGATGTCAGATACATACACATTAAAATGTGTAGTCTTTATCTTCTGGGAAAACAGAAGCAAACAAACCAAAATAATAACTTTATTTGTAGAGCACCTTTCAAGCAGTGTTTCTCGTAGTGCTTCACATGACAAAGAATATACAGAACATATGCAACAGTAGTTTATAAATAAATAAAAGAAATATGGCAAATTAAAAAGAAATATTTCACTAAAATATAAAAAGGACACAATATAGTAAGTAAATAAAACAAAAAAACCGTCCATCAGAAAACAAATATCTACTTATATTTGTAGTATTTGTAAAACCATTTCATGGGGTCTTTAAATAATAGAGTACATGTTTTTTTTCTAAAAGTTGTTTTAATAGAGTTCCATCTAAAAGCTTTGTCTCTATATCCTTTGTAAGTGTTGTTTATCTTCTGTAAGTAGTGTAATTGCTAGTTTCTAATGTACAGAATAAATGTTGTGTGTGGGCGCGATTTTGTGTTGAAGGGAGAAGAGTCGAGAAGAGAAGAAAAGGGAGCGAGAGGAAGATGAGGAGGAGGCGTACGAACGACGGAAGCTGGAGCGGAAGCTACGTGAAAAGGAGGCAGCCTATCAGGAGGTTCATCTTTCTTGAAGACTATAAAGGAACATCACAGAAAACATGATTTCTTTGCTCTTTGCAAATTAAGAATTTTATCTACTTTAAATGGTCATGTCAAAATAAATTATGAGGTTTTGGGTCCATTCTGTTTCCAGAGCACTGCTTTTGTCTCTGGAGCTCTGTAGTGTCCTTCTAAATCATCTGACCTCCTTTATTCTCAAATGCAGGACAAACAGAATTGTACTTGAAATCGAACACAGTAAAATACTGTGATGTTTGTCTTTCATAGCGCCTGAAGAACTGGGAGATCAGAGAAAGGAAAAAAGCAAGGGATTACAGTAAAGAAACAGAGAGAGATGAGGAAAGACACAGAGAGATGGTAAGAACAAATGGATAAAAACTATTAGCTATATCAGAGTGTATTTATATACTGTACATGAGGATTCAAGTAAAACATTAACATCATCTTTTGTTTTGTTTTAACACGTATTTGTGCTGAAAAGGCTTAATTTTTTTTTTCTTTTCTCAGTTGGATAAACCATCATTTCAACCAATTAGCCATTCTAGCCAAATAGATTTAAATTATTTAGATTATTCATTTATATACATTACTTCTTGCATTAGTTAAAAATAATCAAGGCACGTTTTCCATACTCTTTTTTTTTTTTAAATAGAAAATGAGCAAAGGAAAATATTTAAATTACGTTCAAGCATTATTTATATGCACCAATATAATAATACATAGTATAATTAATGTTAACTTGTGCTATCATTCAAAAGGTTGTGGTCGCAAAGATTTTTTAAAAATGTTTTTAAAAGTCTTGCTCACCAAGACTGTATTTTAAAATTAATGTTTTAATATATTTTAAAATGTAATTTATTCCTGTGATGGCAAAGCTGATTTTTTAGTAGGTATTACTACAGTCTTCAGTGTCACATGATCCTTCAGAAATCAGTAAACATTTATTAATTTATTACTCAATAAACATTTATTATTATCAATGTTAAAAACATGGTGATACATTTTTATTCAGAATTCTATGATGAATATAAAGTCCAAAAGAACAGCATTTATTTGAAATAATAAATTTATAATGTTTTTAAAAAAATTCTCTTACTGTCTGCAAGGTTTAAATAGTAGTGCTCATATTTTTACTAAAACATTTTTCCATATTTTGTCTGAACGCTGTCATATCGTTGAGTCATAGTACAAGGAGTAAATTAGTCTGACACACTCTTAAGGAAACTTAACAGCCTCATAAAATCATCTTAGATATTTTGTGAATATTCAGTATATCACTCTAGTGGCAAGAGAAAATTATGTAAGTAAAGCTTTCTGTTTTCCTTCAGACTAAAGAAGCCAAGCGCCTAAAAGAGTTCCTTGAGGATTATGATGATGACAGAGATGATCCCAAATACTACAGGTATAAACTTACAGAAATGGTGGTATTGCTGTTCTTTTACATGTCAGGGTAATTGAATAACAGTGTTGCAATTTTCAAGGTTTGTAAGATTACACAAAAAGTGTGAAAATATTATTATTTAACATTTTAGGTGACCATAGATGAAGAAAACCCCATGTATTGTGTTCTTGTTTAATTACATCTGTCACCCTGTCTATTTTACTTGTCTTGCTCCTCCTTTGTCTTTCTCAGGGGCAGTGCATTGCAGAAGCGATTGAGAGATAGGGAGAAAGAGCTGGAATTAGATGAGAGAGACCGAAAAAGAGAGAAAGATGAGTTGGAGGAGATCAGACAGAGACTCCTAGCAGAAGGACACCCAGATCCTGATGCTGAACTTCAGAGGGTATGTATGTGTGTGTTTTTATGTCTGCATTTATCAATGTCTGTGTGTGTAACTGTGTGTGTTTTTTTTGCCTTAAAGATAGAGCAGGAGGCCGAGAAGCAGCGTCAACCTCCTCTAAAGCAAGAGCAGATTGAGGAGGTGCTGCACATCTCTCATGAGGAGCATCAGAGAAAAGGAGGTGTGGAGAAGGAGGCGTACTCCTCGGACAATAACATCACCGACCAAGAGGAAGATGAAGAGGATGATGATGATGATGATGACCGAGAGGCCAAGCCATGCCTGAAGCCCACACTTAGACCTGTTACCACAGCACCCTCTGTCTCTTCAGCCAGTGGGAACGCTACACCCCTCACACCCAACAGCGAATCACCTCGCGGCATCATCGCTCCGCATGAGAACTCTTCACATGAGGCCCCGCCCACAGAAGAGCTCAGGCCTAAAATAGGCCTCAGTCTCAAACTAGGTCTGTGTGTTATTAAAATGACTTGGCTATCTGTAAGGAACTGCCACAACAGCATTTTAGCCGATGTACAATACTGTTCAAAAGTTTGGGTCAGTAAGGTTTTTTTAATGTCTTTGAAAGAACTCTCTTATGCAATTTTTTTTTTTCTTTCAAAAAATACATATGTATTGTATTGTAATGTATTCCTGTAATGCAAAGCCTAATTTTCAGCATCATTACTCCAGTCTTCAGTGTCACATGATCCTTCAGAAGTCATTCTAATATGCTGATTTGGTGCTCAAGAAACATTTCTAATTATTATCAATGTTGAAAACAGTGCTGCTTAATATTTTTTGTGAAAACCATGATACATTTTTTTCAGGATTCTTTGATGAATAGAAAGCTTAAAAGCACAGCATTTATTTGAAATAGAAATATTTTGTAACATTATCAATGTCTTTACCATCAATTTAATGCGTCCTTACTAAATAAAAGTATTAATTTATTTTAAAAAAATACTGACCCCAATCTTTAGAACGGTATTTTAAATTAAAATGAAGATTAAGATTTAGTGAAAACTTCAGCAGTTACGTCAGCCTGAACCACTTAGCAACTTGATTCAAACTTTGTTTTTTTAATATAATTTTACCCTTAGGGGTGATGCGTTATTATTATTATTATTATTATTATTATTATTAACTGACAGGTGACATCATCAAAGTATTTGCATACTGAATTGCAGTTGGTCTTTTATTTTACATTTACATACTGAATTGTGATTGGCCTTGTCTTTAATGTTTCTATTTAACCATCTATGGCCACTTGCCCATCATCTTTAAATCACAAAAGTTTTCCTTCTCTTTCACATTAAATTGCTTTTTGTCTCTCAGGTGCTGCAGGAAGTCCTAAAATGCCACAGGCAGTAAGACGAAAGGCTCTTGCTGTGGTGGACAGTGTCTTTAATAAATTTGATGATGAGGAGACAGAGGAAGCACCCAAGAAGAGGAAGCTGGTACCTCTCGATTACAGTGAGGATGAGAGGGGAGGCCTTAGCCTAGATGGAGCAGAGGTCACAGGGTCACGGCCTGGTGTAAACACAGAAGAGAAGCGAAAACATATCAAGAGTCTGATTGAGAAAATTCCCACAGTCAAACAAGAGCTGTTTAATTATCCACTGGACTGGAACATGGTGGACACGGTGAGGGACAAAAAGTTATTAGGCAAGCCATTAGAGTGACTGCTTTAAATTGCAGTTTATTTGTATAATGTGGCCTGTAATTACTCAGCCTAGATATTGAACTGTAACGTGTGTGTGTGTGCGCAATGTATTACACTCTTTTTCCCACACAGACATTGATGGACAGGAGGATCCGCCCCTGGATCAATAAGAAAATCATAGAATACATTGGAGAGGAGGAAGCCACACTAGTCGACTTTGTCTGTTCTAAGGTATGTTTGTGTCTCTATCTGGGTGGTTATGTTGTCTGTTCTACTTTCTTGGCATCAGTTAGTTTTTTTTTTTTGTCTTGTTGCAGGTCATGGCTCACAGCACACCAGAGGGAATTCTGGATGATGTTGCCATGGTAAATAGCACATGGAAGAGTGTCTACACTTTACACACACACACACACACACACCTAATAAATATTATTGGGTGAATCACACAAAACTTGTAAAGTGAGTAAATGTAAATGTCAGTATCATATTTCTTCCCAAATTCCTGTTGTGTTGTGTTGTGTTGTGTTGTGTTGTGTTGTATTGTATTGTATTGTATTGTATTGTATTATAGTAGAACCTATTTTTTGCATTGTGAAATTATTTGCATGACACTTAAGCACATTTATCATTACCACAGTGCCAAAAATCTTATTGAATCCTATAAAATGATTATTATTCTCATACCACTAATGCATTAAAATTTTATATATTTATTTATTTATTTATTTATTTATTACTATATTACAGTAATGATGATAAGGAAAGAGAATAATGGGAAATGTGCTTAATTGTCAAATTCAATGCAATAAATCTTAATGATTCTAAAATAGACACACTAGTAATATTAAGTGTATCACTTAATATGTGTGATCATAATACAATATGCAAGTGCAATTTATATAGGTACAATCAGTGGCAGAAAAATAACGTAAAGTGCATGTAGTTCATTAATATTACTCAGTGATATTAATAAGTATCAAATTTGTGAATACACAGTAACAGTTTTTTTTTTTTTTTTTCAATTTTGTGACAGGGACATGTTTTTGTGACATTCACCCTTTTACTGTGTGGATAATCAGAGATGTGTTTTCTACAGGTACTGGATGAAGAAGCGGAAGTGTTTATAGTGAAAATGTGGAGACTTCTGATCTACGAAACAGAAGCCAAGAAAATCGGCCTGGTAAAATAACATGAACTGAGCAAGAGAAGCAAGCTGGAGAGAGGGTGAAGTTAACCTGGCTTCTCCTGCTTTTAGAGCCTTTAAATTAAAGTATGGTGGTTGGACGCCACAGACTGATGCACTTCAACTCTTCCTATATACTCCAGAGGATTAACTGCACAGCTACGTGTGTGTGTGTGTGTGGGTGCGTGCGCGCATGTGTACATTGGTGTGAGGTTGTGTGTGTGCGTGTGTGCCTGTGTACACTGGTGTGAGGTTATCTCTGTGTGTGTGTGTGTGTGTGTGTGTGTGTGTGTGTGTGTATAATAGGCATGTGCCAGTTGGTCTGAATGCATTGCCAAAACTGTGCAAAAGTTGAAAGCTTCTTTCATGCCCAGATTAAACAGGGAGTCTAGTTTGGCTGGCTGTTTTCCACTTGACTTAGTTGTAGGTTTTATTTAATTCTCTTAAGTCTCAATTTTAGCACAGCCAAGTTCAATCAGCTTACCTTTTTTCTTTTATTATTTGCATGAACTCGGTTGGTTTTTACTGTCTACCTGCCTCATTACAAAAAAGTGTGATGATTTTTTTGTGTGTATGCTGTATCAACAAAAAAATAATGTTTAAATAGGGATTAAATATCTCATTGTAAACAAGCTGAATGAAGCCATACCTGTGGAGATATGTGATTTTCTCCAAGTTTGTCTGGTTTTGCAGCAGTGGTTTTGAATGTGGTGTATTTTGCACATACCAGCCCATTTGAAGGTTTGTTTCCATGGTGATTGCTTTGACTTTGAAATATTAAAATGTTTGATTTTCTAAACTGGAACCAGTACTTTTTTGCTACTTTCATCTCATTCACTTTTTTATAGTTCTCAGATCTAAAATCATGCAGATACAAGTTGCTTTGAGATTTCACACTGCCATGTGGACCACAGAAGTTGCCAAAGATAAGTAACATATAATGTATTTTTATGACTTATTGGTTACCGCTTAACATCAGTATTTCATATGTATTTACCAGTGAATTGTGGAGAGTGGGGCAAGTTGTCACAACAAGGTGACTAAGACTATAAAGTAACTATATTTCAAGTCAAAGGTTTTTTTTTCTCTAATTGTGTTGTCCATACAGAGTATTTTTCATAAATGTAATTTGTATGTTTTTTGCATAACAGCCATTCAATTGCAGCTGTATAATATGGAAGTTAATAGCAGGCTCCCATTGTGACAACTTACTCCATATAAAAGTTCATTCCCTGGGTGGAAAGGGTGGAAGTGTTCGATAGTCCTTAATTTTCTTGGTTAAAAAAAAATAACAAACGACATGGTTACATCTATGCTGTGTATGATTGTAATTCTACTGAAATTTCTAAGGGTGGCGCAATTACTCGGGGATGCAGGTGGTCGCCTCTCCGACAAACTGTGGAGAACTAAATGTTGATTCTTGATTGTTTAACGCTAATTCAGAAACGCTTTATTCAGTGTTTTTATTTAGCACATGCGTTCTCCCTGTGATGTATGAATCAACTTGAACTTGATGGAAATATCCAGGTTCTTGTCGTGCGCTGTGCAAGTATCTCCAGGTGAGTGAAGTGAACAACCAGGGTGTGAATTATGCAAACTGTTCTACTCGGAGCTTTAGTGTCATTTCCTCATGTTGCAACTGCCTGTGAGAAGATGTTTACATGTATATGTTTTTCACCGCTGTTGTCAAACATCGTTTCAGTAATCACAAAGGTTAGTCATAGCTCATATTTTCACCTGTCGCCAAATAGAGGCCAGTGAACATAACCACAGTAGGTTACTCGCGAGCTTTCCGTGGCGAACAGCAGTAAATTGGAAAAAAGTGACATGTTCCACTATTGAGAAAGTCTGTTATTTTCTTTAACAAGTGTTTAACCGATGTTTAGCTTGGCGCAAACTTACAATTTGCGTTGCGCGAGAACAATTGCAACACCTCAATTACCCCGAAATCTGTTATATCAGAAAAAACCCCAATATATATATATAGAGAGCATTCCTTTAAATCTCATATACAGAGAATTTCCTTTTACTGATTTAAAGTATTTTCTTTAAATTCGCACCGTATTGACTATCTATTTTTCGTAAGTTGGGCTAAAAAGGCTGGAAATGCAGGAAACACCAGGCGAGATACATTTATTAAGAATTGGGGGTTATAGAGGGAGGGAGAGAAAAAGGGAGAGAGAGAAAAAGAGAGAGAGGTGCGCATGGAGGAGGGGGGAGACCTGTTACTGCTGTGCCAACTGCGCAAAAGCGCACAGAAATGTTATCTGCTCGAATCATGATATCAGTCTCCTGGTTCCTTTTCTTATCAAAGCCTTTTTCTTATTTACAGAACAAAATGATTTAATTTTACTCTTTAGCATGTCTTTAGTATTTATGAAGTCAATCTGCATCTTTTGACATGAGGATCCTGCGTCTCCATGTGCCTTTTCACTACTCGCCGTTTCTAACATTTAACGCGATTGAAATGTTTTGAGACCAGGAGTGCGAGGATGTGGACGCTACCGAGGACCCGGTTCGCACACTGTAACGGCTCGTCGAGCAGCGATGAGAAAGAAATCGCCGTGAACATCGGCGGCGTGCGGCTGGTGCTGTGCGGGGACATTCTGAACCGCTATCCGGACAGCAGGCTCGCCGAACTTGTGAACTGCTCAACTCGGAGTTTTGATGTAATTTCATCACTCTGCGATGATTATGACCCTGGGAAACGAGAATTCTACTTCGACAGAGACCCTGACTCGTTTAAATGCATCGTAGAAGTGTACTACTTTGGGGAGATCCATATGAAGCGCGGAATCTGCCCTATTTGTTTTATTAAAGAGATGGAGTTTTGGAAGATTGACTTGAGCTACTTGGATGAATGCTGCAAGAGTAACTTGACCGAGAAGGAGGAAGAGTTGGCAGAGATTGCAGACAAGGTGAAACTGATCCTGGATGATCTGGACCCTGACCCTGCAGTGAGCCGCAATGAGAGGTGGCAGAAGTTCGTCTGGAAGCTCATGGAGAAACCAGAGTCCTCGCTCCCCGCACGCGTAATTGCCGTCGTATCCTTCCTGTTCATTCTAGTGTCATCTGTGGTGATGTGTCTCGGAACCATACCGGACCTCCAGGTGGAGGATTCCGAAGGGAACCGCGTTGAGCACCCGACCCTGGATGCTATCGAGACGGCATGCATCGGCTGGTTCACGGTAGAGTACGTGCTGCGCCTCGCCTCGTCCCCTAACAAGGTGCGCTTCGCTCTCTCCTTCATGAATATGATAGACTTCCTGGCCATTCTGCCCTTCTACGTGGTGCTGGTTCTCACGTACCTCGGGACGGCCATGATGGAGCTAGTCAACGTGCAGCAAGCGGTGCAGGCGCTCCGCATCATGCGCATTGCGCGGATCTTTAAGCTGGCGCGTCATTCTTCTGGCCTGCAGACGCTCACATACGCGCTCAAACGGAGCTTCAAGGAGCTGGGTCTGCTCCTCATGTACATGGGAGTGGGCATCTTCGTGTTCTCCGCACTCGGGTACACCATGGAGCAGAGCCACCCGGAAACTTTGTTCAGAAGCATCCCACAGTCCTTTTGGTGGGCCATCATCACCATGACCACCGTCGGCTACGGGGACATCTACCCAAAGACCACTCTGGGCCGGTGCAACGCGGCAATCAGCTTTCTGTGCGGGGTGATCGCCATAGCGCTGCCCATCCACCCCATCATCAATAACTTTGTCATCTATTACAACAAGCAGAAGGTGCTCGAGACCGCCGCTAAGCACGAGCTGGAACTCATGGAGCTGCGCGCGCTCGAGCTCGCAGTCAGAAACGCTTCGCGCAGGTCTGACGCGCCCGGGAATGCGTGGGAAGGTGCCTTGCGCCCATCGCGTAGCGATACATACATCCCGCTCCTTTCTGGAGCGCACAGAACTGAGAGGGAGACCGTGAAGAAGAAATGCCTGACTTAGGACAAAAGTGAAAGAAACTCAACAGGCACTTTACGTTTCACGAGAGCTTGTGTTATTATGGTCATTGTGCGCTATAAACTGCTGTGCTGCAATGTGACCGTCAAGCTGCTTGTGTTGTTTTCACTGGACATCAAAAATGAGTTCCAAAGTGTTATTTTGTCTTAATTAAATAAAGTGCATGTCAAACTTCATGTGTATGTGTTTCAGATAATTATGGCTCAACAAAAATATTTAGACTTTAAATAAGTTTAACACCATATCATATTTAACAAACACACAATGAGCCACAGGTGTGAAATCAGTACATGACCCCCTGAGGTCACAGTAAAAGTTGTGTTTGTAAAAGAATATCA
>CM077179.1:19514922-19692422 GCA_039654105.1 Coreius guichenoti
AACTTTTATAGCGGTGAATGAGAGAATACATTAAATATATATATTTTTTTTTTTAAATATTTCATTGAATATTTTTCCCCCATTTGCTCAAATAGCAAAAGAAAAACTCCACAATAGTGATTTCACAACTTTAAAAAAGAGGGGAAAAATAGAGTGAGATTGATAACGGCTTTTGGAAGAGAGAAGATGTTAATTTTACCGTCACTCCCATAGACGCTGTATTAGAAACACCCTCACAGCAGCGGTAACTTGTTTTTTGTAATTTGATGCAAAAGTAATATAATACAAAGTATTTGTGTTATAAATGTACATACATTTAAAAAAAAAAATGAAAATACAAAAAACGTTGCAGGATTTGCGATATTGATGACCGTTAAAACGCGTCATCACACTCTGTGAAAAGGGTCTATATAAAAGTCTTCGCTGATTGACTCACTCATTAAAGTGACTCATTTGCCGCCATCTAATGGCGTAATAATGTAACTTCTGTTGCTGTTCACGGTCAGGACTATTTTTTCCAGTGGAAGGAAGGCTTTTAGTGATTTTACAAGTTGCATTGATACATATTTTATAACAACGCCCCTTAGCTGTTATAAACCACGGCTTATTGCTTTATTTAATAATAATATATTTGGTGTTTTTGACAAAGGCTGCCAGAGAATAATAAAACTTTGTTTTATTGGTTAACGGACGTTCTAAGGTGTGCAATTATTTTCAGGGAAACGCACGGCTAAAGTAGTTCCAGGCAGGTCTTGACCGCATTACAGTTCCAAATGATTTTTAGTTATTTTACAACAGCAACAGAACCAAAACCTACAACGACACTGACCAAGCAAATACATATAGAAAACAATAGGATAAAAATGACACATTATTTCCATGTTTTTTGCCACAAAATCGTTTTATGTACGGAAAGCATACTCTCTTCTCCCACTCTGTCTCCCACTCAAACGCACACATATACGGACACACTCGCACAGAAACGTGTTGTCAGCGCTGCTTTGACGATTTTATCAGTAAAATAGGTTAACAACTTAAAAGCTATATGACATTTCTCACTAACGAGGTAATAACGGCACTGTTCTTGGAGCAGATAAACTTACAGTTTCGCTAGAGACGCTGCTGCCTATCACTGTTGAGAGACAGACTGAGGTAGTAATAGGCCTTTATCACAGTCATTATTAGTAGGCTAAAGGGATTTTCGCCTGCATTTTTGTCAATGGACGAACGCCAGTTTTGAGAAGAAAAAAATAACTAATTTAGTTGAATTTAACAGTAAACTTAGTAAAATATTTAAAACTGTTTATTTAGACTTAGGCTACATGATACCCTGCTATGTATGTCATCTTTTATTTTATTGTGTTATTAACATTATCTGAGAGACACGATCATCCGCGCTGCCGGTGTTGTGCCGAATTTCGACCCCCTGCCAAATTATTATTATTAACCCTAACCCTAACACTAACCCCCTCATTGAAGTCGCTACCTGATTGCCTAATCCTAACCCCACACCTACTCCTAAACCTACCAATACAGGGGGGTAATAATCTGGCAGGGGGTCAGAATTCGGCACAACACCGGTACTGCCAGTCATGAGATTAACGAGGCGCACAGCTCAAGTTACTGCCAGAGGAATCATCGGACTGATTTAATTTTAATTTTGAATGTTATTTTGCATTATATTACCACCCGTTATTGTCTACAGTATAATGCTATCCGATCATTGCACTCAAACACTAAATATATAGCTCGTTTACGATGATCAAACCAGATATTTTTGAATAATCGCCTATGGGCTGGAAATATTCCTTTATTCAAACAACTTAAATTTGATCTAATTATTAATGATTGCATCATAAAGTAAGTGCATGAAAAATATGTGAATATTGTTGTTTAATATGTTTACCCCAAACCTTTAATTAAATCCCCCAAAATAGACTTTAGTCATAATTAACATTTTAAGATATGTATAATTCGAATGCTCTTTATTGTGATATGTTGTTTGTATTCTATTCTTGCAGTTCTGCAATAAAATAAGTATCTGAAGTATTGCACGTACACATACGCTTGCGCGCTCCCCTTTAAAGCACTAAATATGCGTCGGAATATTATGACACCTTTTTTCTTTGTTTCACAATACTCAATTAATGATTGTAAACTGAGGTTGGTGTCTTTAGAAGAAGTATCTGTGCTGAATTTTACATAAATAAATCACAACAATGCAGTGCTATGGGCACAGCCATTGATACAGGCTGCAGCGGAAGTTTTTTTACACTCCTATTTGAAGCTTATGCGTTTTGTGATAAAGTGTGATAAAGGTCTCTCTCTCTCTCTCTCTCTCTCTCTCTCTCTGCATTAATAACTGCATTACTCTGCTATCAGTGGCTGAAGCCCCCGTTACTTGCTCTAAAATGGTGTTGGTCACGCAACGGAGGTTTAGGACTAGATGCGTAAGAAGTTAGACACACAAGAGCGTTTTAAGGACAAAAACCTGACAAATGTCTTGAAATACGTCATCTGAACAATGTTTTGAGTGTGGTTACCACACATCAAAACATTGCATTACCACCTCGGTGTGCGTTATTTTTTCTAATATTTCAATGGCCCATCGTCAATTATTCCTTACTTAAACTTCCATTCCTTTTAGTTAATGTTAGCTAAAAAATCATTTCACTCATTTATCTATGCAGAATTAACCATTCTGTCCATTCTGTTATCCTCCGGCAGACTAATGCAGTCCTCTGGCAGAGTAACTGCCATTATGTGACTCAAGCGTTTGTTGACATTTAAACATCCAATTCTGTGTACTCTCAAGCACTTAATGGCATTTAATGTGTCTTTAAAAATAAAACTCATTGTGTTTTGGAATTATGCTGGATAAAGAAGTTTCCAGCATAGATGTTGGTATCTAATAAGCAGTGAAGTTTCTGGAATTGATTCTCGGAATTCTGTGATAATGAGAAGTCGTTAAGTGAAGTAAAATGCTCTTAGTTACTTGGGTGAAATCATCCATTCGTTCATTCTCCATAAGTTTTATTTAGTGTCTTCAGTCTCACATGAAAGAAAAAGTCTTTTACATTCATCTTCTAGACGACAATCAAAAGTGAAAGCTTTGTGTGACCAGACTTCAGTTCAGTCCTCGCTGCAAAGGTGACATTAGAAGCACAGCTGGGTGTTTTGTGATTTTTAGAGCTTGGCTGAATGTGTGTTTTAGTGTAAAATTTAGGAGGTTGTCTGCTTGTTAGTGTTCATTTGTAAGCACTGATCATGTTCTGCCTGCAGCTGCCAGCTCACGCCTACAGTTCTGCTGCTTGTTAGGGTTCTAACAGCAAAAATAATTAGTCCAAAACTCTGGCAATTCCAGTCCAAGATAATTACTCAGACAAGGCACAGTCCTTCACACAGACAGAACAACTTGACCTTTTACTTCAAAGAGCACAAGAGAGAAACGAGTAATGATTGTCTTTTATGAGATAGAAAAAAATGATTTTTCACATTCTGCTCTCAACCACCTCACCCATTAAGGAAATTATTAGATGAATGGAGGAAAAGATAGTTGAATGAAATCCTTTTTTCTTTAGCACAGTTCCTGTTTCTCCTGTGTTGTGTATGTTTCTGCTTTGTGTCAGATCTGTGCCCGGAAGAGAGGGCAAGCTCTCCTCAGGGGCATTATGGGTACTGTCAGTGTCATTATAAACTTTATCAGCATTGTGAATATGGTGTGGAAGATGTGTGTAGGGTCAGGTTTTGCCATCATCATGGGGACCATATGTGCCTAGAAGGATAGTACAACCAGTGATCACCTGCATGGTGGGGAATGGCTAATGGTCCCTACCAGGAAAATGACTTAATGAAGCATACTAAATAATGTCTGTAAGGGATAGTTCACTAAAAAAGGATAATTCTGTCATCATTTGCTCTTCCTCATGTCCTTGAACTGTTTTTTTCCCCCCTTCCATAGGCCACAAAAGGAAACATTTCATTCTCATCTTTTCTGTATAATGAAAGTGAATGGTGACCAGGGGCTGTCAAACTCCAACACTTACAAAAAATGCATCATAAAAAAAGTTTTTTTCTGAAGCAGTAGTTGTGTGTAATGAGGTTGAAATTGGCATGTTGCGATTGGTTGAGAATTATGGTTTTTGACGTCAAACCTGTTTTTTTGATATGCGCAATTGTGAATGAAATTTGAGAACTGTGGTAGAGGAGATGTTCAGCGACTTAAATTTTAGCACGGTCACCGTTCTGCTAAGCTTATCCTTTTGTGTTTCATGGAAAGATATACATTCTTGCTCAAAAGTTTACAAACCCCTTGCAGAATCTGTGAAATTGTGAATAATTTTAACAAAATAACAGGGATCATACAAAATGCATGTTATTTTTTTTATTTAGTATTGTCCTGAATAAGATATTTTACATAAGAGATGTTTACATATAGTCCACAAGACAAAAAAAATAGCTGAATCTATAAAAATGACCCTGTTCAAAAGTTTATGTACCCTTGATTCTTAATACTGTGTGTCGCTACCTGGATGATCCATGGCTGTTTTTTTGTTTTGTGATGGTTGTTCATAAGACCGTTGTTTGTCCTTAAACTGTTCAATGACTCAAACACAACTATTAAAAAAGGTTCAAACATTCACTGAAATTTGAGCATGGCGCCGTTTGTCTTTGCGTCATTACGTCACGTCTGTATACATAAAGGAGGAGTCCGGCTAGTAGGCTATCGCATGTGAGGATGCTGCAGGTGGCGGATCATTTATAGCCTTTTCTCACAGCAGCTGGAATAATTAAACGTATCATTAGGGCCCGAGCACCGATGGTGTGAGGACCCTATTGGAATTGCTCAGCCTATTATTATTCTTCTCCCAAATGAATCGCATTTTTGATGGCCTAAACATGCTCAAAAACTCATGAAACTTTGCACACGCGTGAAAAGTGGTGAAAATTTACGTCTGATATGGGTTTCAGAATTAGGCGTGGCAAAATGGCTCGATAGCGCCACCTACAACATTTAAAACGAAGTAACTCGGTCATACAGTGTCCGATCTGCCCCAAACTTCACATGTATTATTAGAGTCCTGGCCCGAAGACATCTACACGCCAATATTCAGTTACAGTCATTGCGCCACCTACTGGCAACAGGAAATGGCATGTTTTACACTGTGATGAGTATCCTCATTGAAATTTAACCAGATCAACATCATATTTGGTCAGTCTAATCTTAAGGTCTTGGTGATGTTAAATTGTGAAGATCTTGAGTTTTCGCTGAAGGGCGTGTCCGTGGCGGCCTGTCAAAGTCTGATGTTTCGCCATGACGCAGGAAGCTGTTGTAAGTCAGGCATACAATGTCCGATACGCCCCAAACTTCACATGTTTGATAAGAGTCCTGACCTGAAGACATCTACATGCCAATATTAGTTAGTCATAGCGCCACCTGCTGGCAACAGGAAATGGCATGCTTTACACTGTAATTCCCTCCCAGAAACACATTTAAATATGCCATGAAGTACCAAACATGCTAGAAACACATTAAATCAAGCAAAACTTGGCTAAGCGCTAATGTATGCGATTTACGCCACAAAACAGGAAGTTGTTGTAACTCAGGCATACAGTGTCCGATCTGCCCCAAACTTCACACGTTTGATAATAGTCCAGGCCTGAAGACACCTACATGCCAATATTCGGTTATAGTCAAAGCGCCACCTGCTGGCAGCAGGAAGTGTGGCACATTGAAGTGACTGCCGTATTTCTCCTATATTTACCCACTTAAATGCATGTCGCCCACTATTCGCTGTTTTCCTGAGGCCACCGGGTGGCGGTGCTCCCGGGTGCGAGGGCCCTTTCATCGCTGCTTGCAGCTTTAATTTTGATTGTAATCCAAAAGGTCCAAACGACAAAGCTGCAAAATATGCAGGAAAGATGCTGGAAAACCGAAGAATTTGCGGACCTGGAGGATTTTTCTGAAGAACATTGGGCAGTTTAACTGCTCAGGACAAACAAGGGACTCATAAACAACCATCACAAAAAAAAAAAAAAAAAACAGCCGTGGATCATCCAGGTAATGATACCAAGAATGAAGGGTTGAACGGGGTCATTTTTGTAGATTCAGCTATTTTTTTTGTCTTGTGGACTATATGTAAACATATTTTATGTAAAATATCTTATTCAGGACAATACTAAATAAAAAAATAACATGCATTTTGTATGATCCCTCTTATTTTGTTAAACTTATTCACATTTTCACAGATTCTGCAAGGGGTGTGTAAACTTTTGAGCAAGACTGTATATATGATGTTCGGCCGCACATGCATTTGGTATTAAAACTCTCTGGTCGTCTCCTACTAACATATCTGAAAAGGTTGTTAAATTTTGACTTGTCTGACTGCAGAATGCAGTCATCTTTGACCAGCCACAGCGCTTTACATTCTGCATGGTAGTCGTGTCACTGTGCTTTGAAATAATTCTGTGGACATTGTGACCACATCCTGCACATGAGCAATATCCAAAACCGATTGACCAGATTTAGCCATTTTACAATATCCTTCTTGGTTGCTGAGGACAACTCCTTCCATCTGGCCAATAACATCTAATAATATAGCTAATACTTGCCACATAGTGGTTTATTGAATTATAGGCTGGGAATAATGCGTGCAAGATTGGTATGTCCACTTTCGACGTCCACACAATTTGGTTTGTTTCATTGCATGACAAATTAAATAATTGGGATGTGGAACATGTACATTAGTTTTACACTCCAGGCACAACTTCACAACATGCATACAAAATATTTAATAATTATTTCATAAAAAGTTTGAATAAAGTGCAAAGAAGCCAATTTTCCTTAGAAGGACATCGCTTTTGGCCACTACTGTATAAACTCAGCAAAAAAAAAAAATGTTTTGTGCAATATTTGTGTGGCAGGTCTAGGGACCCTGGGCATCTTTCTTTTGATGTTTTTTAGAGTCATTAGAAAGGTCTCTTTAGTGTCCCAAGTTATTGGAACTGTGACCTTATACCGTCTGTAAACTGTTATTAGTGTCTAAAGGACTGTTCCGCTGCATGTACAATAATTGTTTATGTTTCATTGAACAAGCATGAAAAACATTAAGCCCTCTCCAATAAAGACCTGTATATCTAATTTGAATTTTACAAAATTATCTGTAAAATAATACAGTATCCTAAAAAAAGAAATTTATTTATAAACTGAGTTTGTTTATATGTGTATATACTGTATATATACACTCTATCTATTTTCTAAATCCATGTTATTGATCTTATTGTGAATGACTCATCCATGCATATGGGTTTAGATTTTTTGACCATGTAATTTTTAATCAAAGTGTCATAATTGATCTTCTGGTTAACAAACTTCTCCAATAGACCTGATCAGGTTAGACGATATATTGAATTTACACAGATTTATGGATTTTTTTTTTTTTGTCTACTGAAAGTTTATTTTTTTCTTTCAGAAAGACCTTTCATCAGCTAAACAATCAGTACAGTACAATCCATTAAACGCAATGTATTCTATCACAACAGCTTTGTTTTCATTCTTGTCAAAAATTAAATATGGCTTACCCTGACTAAGGTCTATCATTTGGTTCACTTAAACACCCCACCTTTTGTATAACTGACTTCAGTAGCAACTTTAATAAACGGAGCAATTCCAATAGGGTCCTCACACCATTGGTGCTCGGGCCCTAATAATAAAACTAATAATTTCACTACCTTTAATGAAAATACAAAATACAAAAAAAAATATTTCTGTGAGAGGCTTTGGGTTTAGCAATAGAAAATATATTATATTAAATATATTATATATGAATTACCTCAGTGTGTGTGTGTGTGTGTGTGTGTACAGGTATATGTGGTTTATGAGGACACAAATGTGTATATTGACATGGGTATTACAACATAATTACACTTCCTGTGTCCTCATAAACCAAATGGCTTAAAAAACATACTAAACTGTGATGTGTAGGGTTAGTGTAAGGGGATAGAATATACAGTTTGTACAGTATAAAAACCATTACGCCTATGGAGAGTCCCCACAAAGATAGTAAACCAGACGTGTGTGTGTGGGGCAGATAGAACTGAATACATGCTAGATGGCAAGATAGATGTGAGTGTGTGTGTGGGCTGCGAGAGAAAAACAGTCAGGAGGTTCAACTCATAGATTTATTGACTGATTCCTGGACAGACAGACAAAGAATAATGTTGGTGTTTGTTGACAGAGCCTTTATTATTTATCTACATTTAATGTTTAGAAAAAAACACAGGAGATAAAATGTTATACAGATGAACAGAACAATGAGAAACCGATCACTTAAATTAACCTGTTTAGTGGTGCAGGAAGTGAGACTGTTGGGGGAATGATTGAAAGTCGAATTTAATTAGTCCCAAGGACTGTGTGATTACTTGCTTCACTACCCCGCTGACAATAAGAGTCTGTGAATAATCTTGCAAAAAATGTGAAATACTGTTACCGTACTCTGCTGGCATCTTGTCCTGACTGAGGATTCATAGAGAAAGGAGGATTCAGATTGATATCAATGATAACTTTTGAACAGCATGCAGGTGCCTTATGAACTGCCAAGACTTGGCAGGGCATGAAATATAATTCAGTATGAAGACAGACACAGGGATGCTGAGCTCTGCTAAGATGCTGCTGGTTTTGGAAAACAGTAGGCGGGGCTTAGAGGGAGTGGCAAGGTGGATGTGGCATATCTGTCAATGATAATAATAGGTATCTTGTTTAAAAATGTTCAGGCCTGATTGATGCAGTTACATACATAATGGCTCTTTTTTCCTGTATGCATCTTTCTCTTACAGTTTCCACACTGGCAACCATTAATCCAGGATGATCAATATAGTCTGACAGAGTCGACATGTTCCTAATTTTAGGCATCCACAAGCATGTAATGCAGTGTTTCTGCACTCATAACCTGCCTGCTGGATCATTCATTATTTCTTTGTAGTGAGGAAATATTGAGATAAAATTAACTTTTGTACATTTGTTGTTATTTCAGTTCATTGATTTCGAATGCTAATTTAATGACTTTTAATTGGTTTTTGGAGTTTTGTCATACTGTAGTAAGTTCATGTTCAATGTTGGGGTAACTTATTAAAAGTAACTTGTTACGTAATCAGATTACTTTTTCAAGTAACTAGTAAAGTAACGCATTACTTTTAAAATTTACAACAAAATATCTGAGTTACTTTGTCAAATAAGTAACGCAAGTTACTTTGTTTTCCCATTTATTGAGTGACAGCTCTCTTGTCCCAATGTTGAGACAAATCGTAAGTGAGGAGGCGTAAACTAGGGGTTGTACAGACTAGTCGACTAGTTGACTTTAATGCTCTGCCATGACGCTTTAAGTTTGACGTCGACTAGTCGCTGGCCTGTAGAGGGCGCAACAGGATAAGCCATTTCCTGACACGCACGCTCCGTTTCCAACAGTTAAAATGACAAATAAATGCATACTTAGAAAGCTCTCCACAAGACATGTTTGATTATGTCATCTAGATGCTCAAAATTGATTGGGAGAATACACGTTTTAAACAGCTTATTGTACAGGTAAGTTAATAACCGTTCTAAACTAATGCGGTGCTGCATTGTAACGCACACACATAGCTCGCACATCATGCGGAGATCGCGCGCACCGCACACAGAATCATTCATTAGCACAGAAATGTATTTTCAACACTGTTTCTGTGATTTATCAATAAAATAGCTTAGAAACTTAAAAGTTCTAGCATATATTTCTTGATAACTAAAAGTCACAGCTTCACTATTAGTAGAGAGACGCTAGCAGGTAGAATTAATTCACACTTCACAGGCAATCCTATCTCTCTCTCTCTCTCTCGCTCTCGCTCTCTGTCACTAATGCATTCATATAGATGTAATCTTTATTGTGCTACTTTATCTGTATCTGATTCAGAACGAGCAGAATATAACGACCCAAAGACAAAAGAACTGATAAAAAAAAAGCTGCTATGTAGGAGCAATAAACTTGTGGGCAGCGCTGTGTCATAGCCTATGCCATAGCTGTGCGCAAGAAAACCTGCGTTCGTGTCTCACCTCAAGGTTTAGGCTTATTTGTTAATTAATTACGTCATTAGCGACTAGTCGACGTCGACTCGACTTTCATCACACAAATGTCCACTTTAAAAAATCTGAAGTCGGTCAAACCCTAGTGTAAACATGATGGTTATTGTAGTTCTAGACTAAATGTGAGCGTGCATTTACTAATCTCTCCTGCATAAAAAAAAACAATTCAGTATTCCTCAAAATGAATAAAATCAGTGAAAATGCAAAATCAGAATACTATGCAAACCTCCTATAATAAAATGTTAAATAAATCAAATATTTTTATGCATTCAATCTCACTTTATTGACCAATGTACTTGCTGCTGACCTTTGATGATTCAGTTAAACCATAAGCAAAAATGACTTTAGATTTTTTGTTTTTATTTAAGTAAGTGTTAAACATTTTGCATCCTATTCTTCCGTTATCCAGAATGGCAACACAGCTGAAAGGTTTGTTTAAGCTGCGCCCTCTACTGTACAGGTGTGAATTTGCATTATTTCACTTTTGGTGTGAAAGGGTCTTTACATTTGCTCAAAAATATAACTGTTTTTGTTATAAAAAAAACCAAAACAAGCCCAGCCCAGGTGAAAAAACGAAGCCCAAAAGTAATGTAATGCATTACTTTTCTTAAAAAGTAACTAACGCATTTAGTTGCTTTTTAAGGGAGTAATGCAATATTGTAATGCATTACTTTTCACAGTAACTTTCCGCAACACTGTTTATGTTGATGCACTTTTTATGTACTTGTAGTAGACTATAGATGGGGAAAAGCATAATCAAAGCAGATTCATAGTTGATTTGGATCAAATTGCCCAATAAACATGGTCCAGTATGGATACATTGAAAAATGGTTAAGTGTTACAGTGTTGTTTGTTCTCTGAGCCTCTGCTCTACTCTTGTTTGCCCCTCAAGTCTGAGTGGAGTGGTGTCCCATAATCCATTTCCAGATTGAGATCTGCATCTTCAGCCTTTTTGAAAGATTACACTTGTGGGTTGATTCTGAGTGGAGAGAGAGTGATTGGTGGACAGGCTTGTTGAGTTAAAGGACATTTCTGTTTGTGAAAAAGGAACTGTCCGGGACCAGCCAAATACAAACAATGTAGGGCTGCAACTAACGATTATTTTGATAATCGATTAGTTGGCCTTTTTTTTTTTTTTTTTGATTAATCGATTAATCGGACAAAAAGCCTTTTTTTTTTTTATTGACAAAACACACTATTCCACATCCTGCCCAATGCTGTCCTTCAAACAAACGTGTCAGCTGAGTGCTATGAACACATACATAGTAAATATATCTACCATTACATAAATTAACCATGGTTTTTACATCGAACAAAACAAACAATAATAATAAATAAATAACAGGGTTATTTTAGTTATTCAATGGTAACCACAAATTAACCATTGTTTTGCTTCAAATCCACAGTTTAACTATATGGTATTTATGTGGTTATACAAATGGTAATCAATACAGCAAAAACATGGTTTTATTATAATAAAAACATGGTTTTACTATAATAAAATCATTGATAATTTTCGTAAGGGTATGTTTGTGCTATACATTGTGCAAAAAAAGTTACTAAGCAAAATGAGTTTAAATCCCTACATTAAAATGATATTAAAGAAAAACAAAAACAAAAAAAACACAAACTCAGTGTTACCAGATAAGAGGAATGTTCTTCAGGAACACAAACACATTCGCTATGGACACAGTAACTGTTACTGTCATTTCTTTATCCTGTAGAAACGTCTTACATTTATATTCAATTACACGCTGTTATCCCTTTACAGTTACTACTCTCATAAAATACTTGAATTACATGTTGACTTTTAAAACTAAATTTAGCGTCCAACAGCAGATATTTCAGCTAAATTAATGTTTTTGCGCTGAATATTAATGGTCTCCCTCTCGACTGCGTTCTGTCTGTTTGACGCGCATGCGCGCGCCCGCCGCACCGGCGCTCGTTCAGTGAAATTTGAAGCTTAATGCAGACTAGTGTCAGGACGCGCTTTCATGCAAAATGGAAATACTCGCGTGAATTAGTAACATTTACAGATGAGGATATAACTACTGTTCTCTATATAGATCAGTGGATATAACCTGTAAAATGAACGTTTTTCGCTGAGGACGCACACACGCACACACACATCTGTCAAAGCGCATGACAGGGTATGTTAAACGCTAATGCATTAGCTTGAAGCTTAAAATAAACAATTCTCATGTTTTGGGCGCTTGGATCACGTACCTTTCCTGCATCAGCTCACTCTGTTTTCATTCCACTATTTCTAGATGCACATTTTGTCCATAAAAATGCATTATTCAGTGCTGTAATTTGGCGCGACCGGTGGAAGCTTACCCAACGAATCGATAATGAGAATCGATTTTATCGACTAGTTGTTGCAGCCCTAAAACAATGCCTGCTAATCTAGTTCATTTACATGTAAATATATTTTGACAGCGTTTTGATGTCTGAAATGATATTTTTACACAATGCAAGATTGTGGTCTGTAAGATCTTTTGTTCTTGAAAGAAATCTTTTAATAAAAGTATTAATTTCTTCTGGAAAAAAAAAGAAAAATCTTACACCCCAAAAGTATGTTACACAATTAGCAGCACAAAATTGGACAACAACCAATAAATCTGAGAAATATATAATGTAATTTGATCATAGCAACCTGTTTTAAAAATTGACAGATGTGGCCAGCGTGGTATAAATGGGTTGGTGTGACAATGTTAGAACTTTTTTCCCTTTGTGTGTTTACCTTGTAGCTATATTTAGTGTTGCCGTCTGACCAGCCCAACCAGCCCACTGGGAAAAGTCCTGGTGCTCCCCATGGTCAGCCGGCATCCCCTGTACTCTCTGACTGACCCCTGTCCTTTAACTGAACACACTATCCCATGCCCTTTGCTGCTTTGTGGGCAAGCAAATCAAATTTCTTTGTACACGAAGTGCATTAAATACTATGGTATTTTTCGGGAAAACCCCAGATTGAAGAATAATTATAAGAATTTGAAGAATAATTATAAAGTATTAGAAGAATAATTTTTTAAATGTATACTACTGTTTAAAAGTTCAAACTTTTTTTTTTTTTTGAAAGAAATGAATACTTTTATTCAGCAAGGAAATATTAAATTGATAAAAAGTGACAGTGATGACATTTACAATGTTTCTACATTTTTAAAAATGCTGTTCTTTTGAACTTTCTATTCATCAAAAGCAGAGGTGGACAGTAACAAAGTACATTTACTTGAGTACTGTACTTAAGTACACTTTTTGAGTATCTGTACTTTACTTTAGTGTTATTTTTTCTAGAAACTTATGACTTTACATCACTACATTTGAAAAAACAAATATCGTACTTTTCACCCCTACGTTTCTATCAAGGTCATATGTAGCAGCTTTGAAAGTCAGTGGATTTTTCTTTTTTAAAACGTGATTGGGATTTTTTGCAGACAGCCTATCAGTAATCACACTTGTTGGGTCACATGCAGTTTAATGATTTTCAAGCATTTTTTTGAACACTGATCATTTGATGGCAAAATAGAAGGCGGTTCCTCGGCGCAGTGCACACACCCAGCTTTCTGAAAAGATTAAATATTCGTTTCGTTTTAATGATTTGCCTAAAACGAACCATATCACAGCCTTCAAAAACTCGCCATCCACCCTGCAGAAGCATATTGAGGTGTCTAAACTTTTAATTTCTGGTAAAAGCTTGAAATGGAAATTGTAGTTTTAAAGCTAAAGTTTCAGTATGAAGCAGTGTTAAGTTTGTTTTGTCATAATTTTCATCAATGACATTTTTTTACTGACAAAAACGAGACGACAACTAAGTAAAAAACAGTTTTGAATGACAAACATGACAAAAATTTCGTCTACGAATACAAATCAGAAGTCAGTCCAGTCAGAACTGATGTCATGCGTGAGATGTGCACATTTATTGTAACATGCTGACCCGGCGGGACATAAGTTGGCATGCACTTGCTGCAAGTCTCATAAAACACTCAAAAATGTAAACGTCTGGGAGAAAGAGAAGAGCAGACATGTGGATAAGTCTGAAAAAGGGTGACGACATGAAAAGAGTTCAATTCAATCCGGTTTTCTGTGCCCTCTCAGATGCCAGAGCACAAGTACTGAATTTTAGTCGATTTAATCTGCTAAAATCTTTTTATATTTAGTCAACTAAAACTAGACTGAAACAAAAAATATTCAGATACCTAAAATGTAGGGCTGTAATCAACCAAATAAAATCTTGGTCGACTGAAGTCCTAAAAATTTCGACTAAAAATCGACTAAAAATGACGTTAGGAAAAAAAACGTTAAATTAATTAGCTGCTCACTGTGCGCAGTACTTGGTAGCCTTGTTGTCTGCCTAAATGAATAATAAATAAACATAAAAAACTAGTAGGCTATTTGCAGTATATTAAATCGTTTTTGACTTGATTATTTTGCACTGAAATGAGTCTGACACGAGT
Organism: Coreius guichenoti; assembly: GCA_039654105.1. Taxonomy (NCBI): domain Eukaryota; kingdom Metazoa; phylum Chordata; class Actinopteri; order Cypriniformes; family Gobionidae; genus Coreius; species Coreius guichenoti. The sequence goes on from CM077179.1 coordinate 19,529,491, forward strand.
CTGTCGAGTCTGTCGGCTCTGACAGCGTTGCATCACGTGCACCTGCGCAATATCATAGCCTATGATTTCCGAAAATATAGTACTATGTTGTCAACTAGTGATATCATCACAAGAACTTTTGAGGAATATGCAACAATTTAGACAATTATTTTTGTCATATGTATTATAATAACTGACAGACACTATCATTTCAGCCGCTCTGTGCAGCTCGAACATAGGAGCTCAGCTCAGCTTCGCGGCTGAGACACGAATAGACTATTAACTTAAAGCTTTTACTCTTAAACACAAAAGGCATGTCCACTTTAATAAAAAATGAATATTTATTAAACAAGCCAGATCAAGAGCAGAAACGAAATAAAGTGCATAACTGAAAAATAAAGCATAGGCTCAAAACTAATACAAACAATGGGCACAGCGCATCGCGCATTAGGCTCAAAAATAAAATAAGTTATAAAACGATTATTACACTAAAACATTGAAATATGGCAATTCTGATATGTTCATATAGCCTACTCAAAACAGACGGGGCAACCTAACGCAGACAAGTTAGCTTACCGTTTTTAGGTGATATGACATGTTTGTCGTCGAGCTGTGATATGCAAACTGTTGCTTGCTAAATTTGCATTCGACTTTTTTTCCCATTTTCTATTTTAAAAAAATGCTGCCACACTGCCGATGTCTTTGTTGACATGGTAGAAGAGGACTGGCTAGGAAAACGCTCTCACAATTAAATAAATAATATACAGCAAAGTAGCCTACTTCAATCTGTCTCTCTGCTCCAGTGGGTTGGGCTAATCCAAAAGAAGTGAAAACAAGGGGGGTGTTCTGAAGACAGACTGTTACCTGTGAAACAACAGGGGTGCTCTGAAAACACCCCCATTAGCAATTAGTGCTTTCCACCTGATGAAATGAACGCGGCAAAAAATCGACCAATCAGAATTTTGGTCGAGCCAGAACGTATCTAATAATCGACTAATCGACTGGGAGATTACAGCCCTACTAAAATGTGACTAAAACATGGCATTTTAGTCAAAAGACTATGACTAAAACTAAATCAAAATTTGCTGTCAGTATGGTCGGTCAAATTATTTTTTTATGGATTTGCCCGCCAAGTTGGCATAGCCTTGTGGATACACCTTGTCTGGCTATCACCAGACCAAGCTCAATCTTTTAAGATTGAACATTGGTCTGGGGAGTCTGCTATGTATTTTCTACTGCACAAGAGGCGTGATCAACGAGCATAATTCAAATGACTCTGTACGCAATTGGATAGTCCTTCAACCAATCAGACCACAAGAGGCGTGATCAACGGGCATCGATCCATGGCTTCTCTATCCATCATTGTGTTAAACCCGCCAATAGCCAGGTGGATAAGCCAGTCTGTAAATGGTTCCCGCAAATGTGTAACAGAAGCAGGATAAATTAATGTACAGGTTTCCAGCCTGAGCTGCAGGGCGAAATCAAATCGCTGGCAGATCAGGCTGGGTTTACCCATATGGAATGCCACGACTGCCAAAATTAAAAATAAATAAATACATAAATAAATATACATAGAAAAGCAAAAAAAATAAATAAATAAATAATTTATACATTTATTTCCTTATTTATGTATATATTTATTTTTTCCACATTTATTTATTTATTCTTTTATTTATTTATACATTTATTCATTTCTATTTGTATTTATTTCCACATTTATTCATTTCTACATTTATTTATACATTTCTTTATTTTTACATTTATGTATTTCTACATTTATTTATTTATACATTTATTTATTTTTACATTTATGAATTTTTACATTTCTTTGTCCGTAGGGTAATGAGGAGGGCGTGGTTTACAATAAGTATAGCCTACTGACATTGATACTGTCTGTGATGAATGACTTGGATAGGTATATGGCCAAAATCTTATATCACGGGTTAAGTCATATCACCCTAACTGTACTGTGTGACATGGATAGACTACTCTTTATTCTGGACATGGCCGTAGAACATCGTCTGGTCTAGATTTGTAAAATGTCCTGGGCTAACAAACATGAACAGCAACATCTTCAACAGATCTGATAACAGGGACTCTGAAATGGAAGCGCTTGATATTTTCCATTACCGGTCAGAACACACGGAAAGGAAGCAGCGCACATATAGGCTACAGTGAAGTCGACGCAAGCATATTGAGCAATGCATTTGAAACGAGACCACAAATTCACTTCACATTCATATTTCCTATTTGTACATGCACAACGTGACAAACGCTTAAAATACAAGGCATATTTCAAAGATCCAAAATAGAACGAGGCGTCGGTTACAGTAGAACCTTTCGTCGCGTCACTTCACGTGTGGACAGTCACAGCATCACTGAGTATAATGGGTTTTTCTTGGTGTGGTCTTATTATTAATCACATGTCTTAGGCTAAGTTATCAACTGGAAATATCCAGAATTAGATAAATCAAATGTGCCCATGGAAACGGAGCCGGTGAAACACACATGCCATGCATTAAACATACACAGATGCATCATCCTCTATCAAACAGCACCTGTCGCGTGCCCTCATATTTTTGAGCTAACTGCATTTTAATGTAACTTCCAAAAACAATACTGACAGCAAGAGAAACTTATTTTCTATTAAGCGGTGGTAGTCTTTAGCCTATCCCCATAAACTGATGTCCAGGGGCAACCTTATTAAATGTATGAACGTCATCTTGTTGTATCTCGTTATTATTTGCAGAATAGAATTATTAGTGTCACTGTAACCAAGTATCATCATACTGATCAAATATCAAACCTATCTCTATCTACAAACCCGATTCCAAAAAAGTTGGGACACTGTACAAATTGTGAATAAAAAAGGAATGCAATAATTTACAAATCTCATAAACTTATATTTTATTCACAATAGAATATAGATAACATATCAAATGTTGAAAGTGAGACATTTTGAAATGTCATGCCAAATATTGGCTCATTTTGGATTTCATGAGAGCTACACATTCCAAAAAAGTTGGGACAGGTAGCAATAAGAGGCCGGAAAAGTTAAATATACATATAAGGAACAGCTGGAGGACCAATTTGCAACTTATTCGGTCAATTGGCAACATGATTGTGTATAAAAAGAGCCTCTCAGAGTGGCAGTGTCTCTCAGAAGTCAAGATGGGCAGAGGATCACCAATTCCCCCAATGCTGCGGCGAAAAATAGTGGAGCAATATCAGAAAGGAGTTTCTCAGAGAAAAATTGCAAAGAGTTTGAAGTTATCATCATCTACAGTGCATAATATCATCCAAAGATTCAGAGAATCTGGAACAATCTCTGTGCGTAAGGGTCAAGGCCGGAAAACCATACTGGATGCCCGTGATCTTCGGGCCCTTAGACGGCACTGCATCACATACAGGAATGCTACTGTAATGGAAATCACAACATGGGCTCAGGAATACTTCCAGAAAACATTGTCGGTGAACACAATCCACCGTGCCATTCGCCGTTGCCGGCTAAAACTCTATAGGTCAAAAAAGAAGCCATATCTAAACATGATCCAGAAGCGCAGGCGTTTTCTCTGGGCCAAGGCTCATTTAAAATGGACTGTGGCAAAGTGGAAAACTGTTCTGTGGTCAGACGAATCAAAATTTGAAGTTCTTTTTGGAAAACGGGGACGTCATGTCATCCGGACTAAAGAGGACAAGGACAACCCAAGTTGTTATCAGTGCTCAGTTCAGAAGCCTGCATCTCTGATGGTATGGGGTTGCATGAGTGCGTGTGGCATGGGCTGCTTACACATCTGGAAAGGCACCATCAATGCTGAAAGGTATATCCAAGTTCTAGAACAACATATGCTCCCATCCAGATGTCGTCTCTTTCAGGGAAGACCTTGCATTTTCCAACATGACAATGCCAGACCACATACTGCATCAATTACAACATCATGGCTGCGTAGAAGGATCCAGGTACTGAAATGGCCAGCCTGCAGTCCAGATCTTTCACCCATAGAAAACATTTGGCGCATCATAAAGAGGAAGATGCGACAAAGAAGACCTAAGACAGTTGAGCAACTAGAAGCCTGTATTAGACAAGAATGGGACAACATTCCTATTCCTAAACTTGAGCAACTTGTCTCCTCAGTCCCCAGACGTTTGCAGACTGTTATAAAAAGAAGAGGGGATGCCACACAGTGGTAAACATGGCCTTGTTCCAACTTTTTTGAGATGTTGATGCCATGAAATTTAAAATCAACTTATTTTTCCCTTAAAATTATACATTTTCTCAGTTTAAACATTTGATATGTCATCTATGTTGTATTTATTTGTACAGTCTCCCAACTTTTTTGGAATCGGGTTTGTAATAGGCTACTTCAAAGATCAAATCAAATTTTTTATTGTTAATTTTTTTCTGTAGCCTAACAACTGCCAAAACAATAAAAAGCCTATAGGCTATAAGCTACATAACTTTTTAATTATTATTATCATTATTATTTACAAATCGCACCCTTTAGGCTTTAGGAGCAATGCACGGGTGTTATATTCCCTATACAACATGAAGTTCATTATCAATAAATGTCAAAAGAACAGGTGAGAAAATACAAGAAAACCAAGAAAACATTTTTGTATCCATTCCATCCCAGTCTTTGAAATCATTTATCTTTGCTTTCTCTTTCTTTCTTTCTTTCTTTCTTTCTTTCTTTCTTTCCTTCTTCTTCTTCTTCTTCTTCTTCTTCTTCTTCTTCTTCTTCTTCTTCTTCTTCTTCTTCTTCTTCTTCTTATTATTATTATTATTATTATTATTATTATTATTATTATTATTATTAGGCTATTGTTATTATCATCGTCATACTGGCCAAAATAAAATTAAATAGACTATATGAAATAGGCCTATAAAGTTAAATTCCTGTAAAGTAAACCCGTACACTCAGTGCGCCTATCAAAGCTTGCCGTTGGTCTAATATGCATGGTAGGCATAAAGATACACATAAATTAGCCTAATGGGCTAACTGTGAACTGACAGTACCGAAACTAAAAGTTATGTCTCCTCAAAAATATGAGGGCACGCGACAGGTGCTGTTTGATAGAGGATGATGCATCTGTGTATGTTTAATGCATGGCATGTGTGTTTCACCGGCTCCGTTTCCATGGGCACATTTGATTAATCTAATTCTGGATATTTCCAGTTGATAACTTAGCCTAAGACATGTGATTAATAATAAGACCACACCAAGAAAAACCCATTATACTCAGTGATGCTGTGACTGTCCACACGTGAAGTGACGCGACGAAAGGTTCTACTGTAACCGACGCCTCGTTCTATTTTGGATCTTTGAAATATGCCTTGTATTTTAAGCGTTTGTCACGTGTTGTGCATGTACAAATAGGAAATATGAATGTGAAGTGAATTTGTGGTCTCGTTTCAAAGGCATTGATCATTATGCTTGCGTCGACTTCACTGTAGCCTATATGTGCGCTGCTTTCTTTCCGTGTGTTCTGACCGGTAATGGAAAATATCAAGCGCTTCCATTTCAGAGTCCCTGTTATCAGATCTGTTGAAGATGTTGCTGTTCATGTTTGTTAGCCCAGGACATTTTACAAATCCAGACCAGACGATGTTCTACGGCCATGTCCGGAATAAAGAGTAGTCTATCCATGTCACACAGTACAGTTAGGGTGATATGACTTAACCCGTGATATAAGATTTTGGTCATATACCTATCCAAGTCATTCATCACAGACAGTATCAACGTCAGTAGGCTATACTTATTGTATTTCGGCCGCACCACAAAGTGTCACTGTGGCCTCAACGCTTCGCCCTCGCCTACTCTGAGCTCGATTGCTATGTCTGAGGTAAACCACGCCCTCCTCATTACCCTACGGACAAAGAAATGTAAAAATTCATAAATGTAAAAATAAATAAATGTAGAAATAAATGTAGAAATTAATAAATGTGGAAATAAATAAAAATAGAAATGAATAAATGTATAAATAAATAAAATAAATAAATAAATGTGGAAAAAATAAATATATATACATAAGGAAATAATGTATAAATTATTTTATTATTATTTTTTTTTTTGCTTTTCTATGTATATTTATTTATTTATTTTTGCTTTTTTACATTTCTTTGTATATTTATTTATATATTTATGTATTTATTTATTTTTTAATTTTGGCAGTCGTGGCATTCCATAATACTCAGTCTAGGATACACCATTAACGCATAGGTAAAGTTCAACAATGGTTAGTTAGCATGCAAAAATGTAGTTGGGCTAATAATGTAAACTGAAGTCCTTTCAAAAATATGTTTTAGCATAATCTTGTCAAATAAACACAATGTAGAAACCTTTATTTTCTAGTATGATTTTGACTTTGATAAGAGCGTTGTAACTTTTAAACAAGTATTTAAATGAGTTCAAGTCGTATGCTAGTAGGGCTGGACAATATGAGGGCCTCGATTACGATTAATGAACGATTATTATTATTATTTATATATATTTTTTTTTGCTTTTTATTTTTTTGCCCTCATAGTTCACTGGCAAGGTATGTACTGTAAATATGCTTGACAATTAAAGGTGGGATATTTATTTATTTTTAAAAAAGTTAGCACCGTGAGAGTAGTTATATGAATGCATACCGTCTCTTTATTAATTGTGAAGCTGTGCGATGTAGTTACTTCAAAAGCAGAAAAATATATGCTATAACTTTTGAGTTTCTAAGCTACTTTAGTGATAAATCACAGAACAGAGTTTACAATGAGTTTCTGTGCTCCTCTGCGCGCGCAATCTACAGGTGATGTGCGAGCTACTGAGTGTTCGTGTGTCACAATGCATCAGCGCAGTAGCTCAATATAATGATACACATTCGATGGTCTAAAATCGATTTAATGTCCAAACTGGCAAGCCTTAAAACACATACAATTGACAAAGTTTACTGAAGACGCAAGTGAAAGTGATCTGGCTTCAGGGCTCGCGCGTTATCAGACACGACGCGGCTCGGCTTTCTGCGTCACAGAAAACAGCTCGCGAGCACTGAAGTGCCATGTTTTCCATATTGATGTTATTGAATGGTGTAAAATCATTTGAATGTTCAAACTGGCAAGCCTTTTAACACATTCAATTGACAAACTTTCGTGAGGACGCTGTCTGTGTGTTGACTCGGTGTTTGAGTTCGCCTCGCGCGTCTATGCCACTGACTGGACGGGGCGGAGTCACGTGACTACACGCGCTGTAGTATGTTTTTAAGGGTAAAGTATTAACAAGATTAAAAACCGAAATAACCGACATGGGAAAATTACGTCGGTTAGAGGTTCTGAATGTCGGTTTCGGTTACTTTTCGATTAATCGTCCAGCCCTATATGCTAGCATGTCGGATGGAGCATCACTGACTGGCTTAAAGGTGCAGTGTGTAGAATTTATGAGGATTTATTAACAGAAATGCAATATAATATACATAACTATGTTTTCAGTGGTGTATAAAGACCTTACATAATGTACCGTTATGTTTTTATTACCTTAGATTGAGCCATTTCTATCTACATACACTGCAGGTCCCTTTACAGTGAAATTGCCATTTTGCGCCGACATGTTACAGTAGCCATAAACGGACAAATTTCTCTTCAGAGCGCTAGTCACTCTCTGCTCTCTCCGACGATGACATTTTTGTCCTGTGTCGTCCCTTAGTTTATGTGCTTCGAAAGGAAGGAGTGAGTTGTGTGTGATTGCAATTCACAACCTCACCGCTAGATGCTGCTAAAATTCACACACTGCACCTTTAAACCACCATGATGGCACATCGTGCATTCCTACAACAATAATAAAATAATGCATTTACTTTTACTTTTGATACTTAAGTACTTTTAAAAGCAAGTATTTCTGTACTCTTACTTAAGTAAAAATCTATCTTTACAACTTTCACTTGTAACGGAGTAATATTTGACCAGTAGTACTTTTACTTTTACTCAAGTAATTGTGTACTTTGTCCACCTCTGATCAAAAGGATTTTAGAAAAAAATATCTCCACAACAGTTTCCACAACAATATGAAGCAGCACAGCTGTTTTCAGCATTTATAATAATAAATGTTTCTTGATCAGCAAATCAGCATATCAGAATGATTTCTGAAGGATCATGTGACACTGAAGACTGGAGTAATGATGCTGAAAATTCAGCATTGCCATCACAAGAATAAATGAGATTTTATAATATATCAATAATAAACTGTTATTTTAAATTGTAATATTTTTTCATAATATTACTGTTTTTACTGTATTCATTTGTACCGTTTGACCAAATAAATGCAGCCTTAGTGAGCATGAGAGACGACTTTCAAAAACATTACAAATTTGTACCGATCCCAAACTCTTGAACGGTGTTGTGTATTGTTGCCCTTTAAAGCTGTTGCACAATTCTCTCTTTCTCTGGGTGTTCAAGCCATAAATTTGTCATCTTCCATTCTTATTATTTTCTCTAAAACCTCTATTAATGTATGGATTCTAAAGTGCTGTGTAGATCCATTTCTGTCTGCTCACTGAATAATTTCCATTTGGGAGCAACGATGCCTCTGAATTTGATTACACTGGTGTCTCTTCTCAGAGTGTGATGTTTATTTTTTATGTGCTGGAATGGACTGAGATGGATTTGCTTAATCATAAGCCTAGACAAGTATTTATGTGGCCTGTGAAGTGTTGACCTCATCCATCTCTCTATTCTGTCATTTATTGGTATTGCTTCTTATGTGTGATTCTCTTGTGTGATCTGTAAATGTGCTAAAGGACAGCAGTGGCACATATGCGTTAATCACAGAGCGATGTTGTCAAAACACACAAGTGTGTGTGTACATGTGTTTAAGACACTCATGTCATGTATCAGAGATTTATGCTGGGCAACGGAGAGAGAAATTCAACCAGTCACTCATATTGATTCACTGTTAATCTCTTTGATAAACACACACAGAAACCCATGTTCTGTCAGTTCTGGTGAAGCTGATGTTAGATTAAAACTGGAAGTATCATAACCAGGCAGAGGGATGAGAGAGAGAGAGAGAGAGAGAGAGAGAGAGAGAGAGAGAGAGAGAGAGAGAGAGAGAGAGAGAAAGAAAGAGAGTGAGTGAGAGAGAGAGTGTGTGTGTGTGTGTGTGTGTGTTAGTTTTTCATTTGTCTGTTTTGTATACTGACTCGAAAAGCACACGGATGCAAAATTGGTGGATTTTGAATATGCGTGTGCACATGTGGATTGAGTGCTCGAGGAACTATGAATTTTGGTTTTACAAGCTTTTTACAGTGGATGTGCACAGGTACTTCACTGTGTTGTGTGTGTGTGTGTGTGTGTGTGTGGTCGTGTGGTCCAGGTATTCCCTGTGTTGTGGGGACAAGGATAGTAAACCTAAAATCTTTGGCGCTGTGGGGACAAAATTTCAGTCCCCATGATGAAAACCGCTTATAAATCATACTAAATTATGTTTTAATATGCAGAATGTTTTCTGTATGGGTTAGGTTTAGGGTGGGTTAATATGAACTGTTCAGTATAAAAATCATTATGTCTGTGGAGAGTCCTTGTAAAACATAAAAAGGTAGTGTGTGTGTGTGTGTGGTTATTTCAGGGATACATTTGTTGATAGAACTTCCCAAAACCTCCCTTTGAGGACATCCAGTTGCATCCTGAATTGGAAAAAATATTAATATGATAAATAATACATTACAGTTAAATGTTCAAAATGTTTTTTGAAAGAAGTCTCTTTTGCTCACCACCAAGGCTGAATTTATTTAATCAATAATACAGTTAAAACGGTAATATTATTATAATTTAAAAAATAACTGTTTTCTATTGTAATATATTTTAAAATGTAATTTATTCCTGTGATGGCAAAGCTGAATTTTCAGCATCATCACTCCAGTCTTCAGTGTCACATGATCCTTCAGAAATCAAACAGTTGCTGCTTAATATTTTTGTGGAAATTTTGATACATTTGTTTTTCAGGATTCTTTGATGAATAGGATGTATGAATGGAAAGAACAGCGTTTCTTTGAAATTTCCATTTCAAATAAATGCTGTTCTTTCCATTTGATATGTTGTTAACATTGATAACCTAATAGAGAGGGGGAAATGGGACCTCAGGTCGGATTCAAAACTGAATTCCTGTGAGCCACAGCATTTGCGTTGTGAGCTAGTGTGCAACCAACAACTCCAAAATTGTAAAGATTCTATAAAAAAAAAACAAAAAAAATAATAAAATACAATAAATAAAATACAAAATTAAAAAATATATATTATTTTAAGGTTAAGGTTAGAATTATTCTGTAGTCCTTATAGTTAGCTTTATAAAAAATAATAGAAGGTATGTCCTAATTTAGACGTGTGTGAGTTTTGGGGAGGCACAAGCCCTTATTATCATGAGAGTAAAATAAAGGAGAAGAGTCTTATCACATAGAAACAGGTGTGAAAATGACAATGTGGGGGCGGAAACACTCATGCTCTCTCTCTCTCTCTCTCTTACACAAACACAAACACACACACACACACACACTGTGAACAGGCTTTGAAGCCGTTCTGCCTGCAGGCTCTCTGTCCGCCCTGATGCACATTTATTTCTTGGTAGCAAGTGGTCTGATTGGTGTATGTGTGTGTATGATAAGGTTTTTCTTCCTCCTTTCTTTCCTCTAACAATAGTGCATTGATTTATATTCACACCAAATCAAATAAGATTTGCGTAGAAATCTTCTTTAAAGAATCTAAACTTATTACCAAAGACCAGACGGACGCACAAAAGTCTGAGAGCACTAGTGAAAATGCTTCTCGGTTACAATCTTTTCTAATTGAATACAACATTTAAATTTATATTTTTAGCATAACCGTTTGAGTGGAAAGTTAAAGTGAAAAGGTTTTAATGAATTACAAAATGTCTCAGTATTTTGTTTGTCCCTCATTTGCTTTAATGACAGCCGCACTTAAACTCCACGAGTATTTGTAAAACCTGATGATCATGTTCACCAGCATGATTTGAGAATTTGAGCATCCTCTCAGCAGAGTTCTTCACATTAGTCACAATGTTTTTCAGAATCTGGAATATTTCTTCTTCTAAATTCTTCTCTTTATTTGCTGGTTTAAATTAAAATAAAAAAAAATTCTCGGAAACATGCAGAAATCTAAAGGTGTGTTTGGACATACCTGATGCTCATGGTATCCTGCTGTCTTTTGAGTGAGATGTGGGAGCAACAGGTCTCTGAGGGAGCGTTTGTTGGCTCAACAGGGTGCAGCGGTTCTTTTTATGGTTACTGGCAGATCCCTTGTGTTTCTGAGCAGGGTGTGTTTGAGATTGTTTGTGTCTGTGTGTAAACCCCTGCCGTTGTGAAAGTGAAAGTGTCATGTGAAGGCCAAGTATGGTAACCCATACTCAGAATTTGTCCATCCATCCAAGTTAGTGCATACACATTAGGAGCAGTGAGTAGTGAACACACGCACACACACTGCAAACCGTAGACACATACACCCAGAGCAGTGGCCTTTCACTGTGCGTCCAGGGAGCGATTGGGGGTAGTTATTTCCTGCCGGTATTGAGAATCGAACCTGCAACCTTTGGGTTACCACTCTCTAACCATTAGGCCACGACTGTTACTGTGTGTAGCTGTGATCATCCACCAGAGCCCTGGGAAGACAGCACAAGCTCAGATACACAATACAGTATATAAATGACACAATGGGATGCACATATCTCTCAATTTCACTCTCAATTTGATGTCTTAGCCCGCCAGAGAGTTTTGGTTTGTGTGCATCTCACATTCTCTCTTTTTCATCAGACATACTGTGCCACCCCCTGATCAAATGAATAAAAAATTAAACATGTTTGAATTTCAGAATTGTCAAAAAAGTGATTACTGGTTCAGAATGACTGCTTAAAGGGATAGTTCACCCAAAAATGAAGATTCTGTCATCATTTACTCAACCTCAAGTTGTTCCAAACCTAAATTTTTGGTATACATTTCTTTGTTATGTTGAACACATAGCAAGATACATTCCTACTATGGAAGTCAGTGGTGCCCCCAAAGCAGCCTGGTTACAAACTTCTTTTGTGTTCAGCAGAACAAAGAAACTCATACAGGTTTGGAACATCATGAGGGTGAGTAAATGATGACAGAATTTTCATTTTTGGGTGAACTATCCCTTTAAAGTGCACCAAATAGGCTACTAAAGAGTTCTTTAGAAATAAATAAAATAATCAAATGTAAAATAATATAAAATGTGTTCTGTTGCAAGTTCACATACTTGGTCTCATGTTTTCTTATGGTTTATTGTTGAGCTGTCAAGTTATCATTGTTGAAATAATCAGTTCATGACTTATTCTTTATTTGTGTCCTTGAAGTCCTTGATGAAATTGTTTTTTTGTCTTGGATGTCTGGGTGTCGTGAATGGGTGTCCCTTATTTTGCCACACTGAAGGTGGCAACCCTAGTCTTGGTGTGTGTGCAAGCTACTTTGTGTGTGCGCATATGTCATTTTCTCACCTAATGAGGGCTTGTTTTTTCAGTTCCCATAGTAACGTCAAGATAATGATGTCTCTGTGTCTTGTCAAGACGTCTGACAACACGGTGGGTTGTCTGTGACATCCTAACTTACATAGCGTTGTGGGAAATGTCCCATGCAAGCTTGCTAGCGGCACCACTTCACTCATGGGTGAGGAAACTATAGGAACTCTAATATATGGGAGTCTGTTAAAAAGACAAAACAGAGACAGATAGTTTTCTTGTGAGCTGTAGTAGTTATAGTGGAAAACTTGCTGGTTTAAATCATGACAGCTCTGCAGACCACAGAGAGCATTCTTGAATCTTGATACTTCATAACATTTAAGGTTGATCCACTGGACTATTTTAACGATGTCTTTACTACCTTTCTGGGCCTTGAAAGTTGCAATGATGTTGCTGCCTATGGGTGGTTCAGAAGCCTCTCGGATTTCATCAAAAATATATTAATTTGTGTTCTGAAGATGAACGAAGGTCTTACAGGTTTGGAACGCCATGTGGGTGAGTAATTAATGACAGAAATTTCATTTTTGGGTGAACTATCCCTTTAACTATCAAACATGTACTAACATGTAGTTAAGGCTTCTGCTATTCATGCATGAATCCATATGATTCCAGTCATAGTTAAGGATAGGTCTTCATTGGTTCATACAGTTCATATCTTCACTAATCACAAGTTCATGTTGAAGTACACTATATTACCAAAAGTTTTGGGACGCCTGCCTTTACATGCACAACTTTAATGACATCCCATTCCTAATCCGTAAGGTTTAATTTTGAGTTGGCCCACCCTTTGTAGCTATAACAGCTTCAACTCTTCTGGGAAGGCTTTCCACAAGGTTTAGGAGTGTGTTTATGGGAATTATTGACCATTCTTCTAGAAGCGCATTTGTGAGGTCAGGCACTGATGTTGGATGAGAAGGTCTGGCTCGCAGTCTCCGCTCTAATTCATCCCAAAGGTGTTCTATCGGGTTGAGGTCAGGACTCTCTGCAGGCCAGTCAAGTTCTTCCAAACCAAACTCGCTCATCCATGTCTTTATGGACCTTGCTTGTCATGTTGGAACAGGAAAGGGCCATCCCCAAACTGTTCCCACAAAGTTGAGAGCATGAAATTGTCCAAAATGTCTTGGTATGCTGAAGCATTAAGAGTTCCTTTCACTGGAACTAAGGGGCCAAGCCCAACCCCTGAAAAACAGCATGCGCTGACCCCGCTCTGTGATTTTACGTGGCCTACCACTTCGTGGCTGAGTTGCTGTTGTTCCCAATTGCTTCCACTTTGTTATAATATCACTAACAGTTGACCGTAGAATATTTAGTAGTGAGGAAATTTCACAAATGGACTTATTGCACAGGTGGCAACCTATCACGGTACCACGCTTGAATTCACTGTGCTCTTGAGAGCGACCCATTCTTTCACAAATGTTTGCAGAAGCAGTCTGCATGCCTAGGTGCTTGATTTTATACACCTGTGGCCATGGAAGTGATTAGAACACCTGAATTCGATGATTTGGAGGGGTGTCCCAATACTTTTGGCAATATAGAGTATTAATTCAGGTATTAGTACATGATTATTCATACATTTCCTTGCACAATACTATATAATGACCTTAAAAGGCTATATATCTAAACTAAAACTATATATCACAGTGCATGTTTGTAAACTAATAAATTTTGATGTTTGCCTCACATAACCAGCACATTTCTTTCATAGTAAACTTGTTCAGTAGCTCACCTGGTAAAGCATTGCATTTACAACTTGTGTACATGTTTGTACACTCGTGAAACACAAGTCATGGTAAAAGAGTTTAAAGACTTGTAGAAGCAAGCTAAAAAGGCATGGTTGCTATAGTAAATATGTTTTTTAAAGCATATTTGGTTTTGTTAATAACATTAGGGTAGGGTTTGTGTAAGTGGTACGTTTTATTAATAATAAAACCAAAAATACCAAGCATTGACCTCAGCACCGCTCACCAAACATTTTATTTTCAAACTGCTGCAATACTTACAACAACCAACATTTTGGCAGATTCACGTTCATTCATCTTTTCGGATAAAGCTGAACTTCCAGTCACTGGATATTTTACTTTGAAAACGGAAATGTGATTTTACTTTTGTTGTGCGGAAATGTCGTTACAGACTCGTTTTTCCAGTGTCACCTTTATTTATAGCGTTATTTATTCAGTGTTCTTGGGTTGCTTTATAGCTCTCTCAGTGTATTAATCAGAAATGTTATGTGGCATAATGTCAATTACCACAGAAAATATTTTTTAACCAATAAATTTACCTTGTTTCTAAAAATCTGTTTCCAGTAAGTAATTACAATGGAGGTACGGAACATAATAATTGTTAAAATACATGGTTTCACTTTACAATAAGGTCTCATTTGTTAACATTATGCAATGCATTAACTAACATAAACTAACAATGAGCAATACATTTGTTAGCATTTATTAATCTTTGTTAACATTAGTTAATACAAATACAACTGTTCATTGTTAGTTCACAGTGCATTAACTAATGTTAACACATACAACTTTTGATTTTAATAATTAATCAGTAAATGTTAAAATTAATATTAACTAAGATTAATAAATGCTTTAGAAGTATTGTTCATTCTTAGTCCATATTAACTAATGTAGTTAACTAATGTTAACTAATGAAACTTATTGTAATGTGTTACCAAATACACTATTTCTAAAGTAGACACAAGTATTAAAATAATTTACTTTTCTGTGTAAAGTAAAGCTATATATAATCTTTTAACTTCAGTGTCATGACCATGCTAAATTCTGCACAATACACACAAGGATAACAGTAAGGGATGTGACGTTTATTTATTCCTCTCTATTCTAGCCTGTACTCCTCTGAACAGTTTTGTAACTTTGTAATTTAACACTTCTTATGTAATTGATTCCTTATCGCTCTTTTGTAAGTTGCTAAGTTGATAAAAGTGTCTGATAAATGTTATTGTAAGCTAAATGATGTAAAGCACCCATGTTCGTTCACCAAGAAAAGTAGTCCTTTCTTAAAAAAGGAAGATTTAGAAAGTTTTACAGATAAAACAAGAAAACATTTTCAGTGAATAATGTTTGCAAATGCTTTAACAAAAATGCAAGCTTCACATTTCTGAGTTTAAACATTCATGGTGCTTTGCCCTGTGTATTTCTATTCTAAGAGCTTTACTGTAACTATGATTTTACAAATAGAAAAACATGAAAAGTCGGCACCGATAGCCTCGTGGTTAGTGCCGACACATGCTGCAACTGCGCCTCTGGCGACCCGAGTTCGATTCCCAACTTGAGGTCCTCTGCCGATCCCGTTCCCCTCTCTCTCCACCCCATGCTTTCCTGTCAAAAATCTCTACTGTCCTGTCCAATAAAGGCACAAAAAGGCCAAAAACATAAGTTAAAAACATGAAAAAAGAATGTGAAACTGCAACCAAAAGAACCACAACTTGACAGAATGAAAGCTAGAGAATGAATCTGCTATGGCAAACATTTAATTGACCAAAAACATGATACGCAGAAAACAAGCATCTAAGAGACATAATGAAAAATAACGATAGACAAAATAAATCACCCTTTCTTGTCTTCTCGCTTTGGTTTTAAACGCATCTCTCATTTATATGCATCCCTGTCTTTAACACAGTCCTTTCAGACAGTCAGACTGCTCACACTGATCTAACATCTGAGGACAAACTCTTTCATCAATACACCTGATATGAAACGCTGTGACAGTCCGTTTTGTTTTAAATGAAGCAATGTTCAGGGACAACGGGTCGTTTGTCAGTGCCCACCAGAGAATCCAGTGGCGATTTAAATGCACACTCACGCACACACATGAGAGAAGAGGGAACATCATCCTCTGAGTGAATCTTTCATGCTTCTCCTCTCTATTCCTTCTATATAAAACTCTCTGCTGAAATATTGACGCTGTAACTTTTCAGCACTTCAGTTCTCTACTCTAAACCCTCAATAATGCTCCTTGAGATTCTCAGCAATCTTTGAAAGAATTTTTTTCTTGACTCATTCAGTTCTTTAACCCTCAGGTGCTCTTCGGTCATCAGTTTTGAATTTCTAAAAATCACTGCTTCACCGAATTTTTTTGTACAATCTACAAATCGGCCACAATGCTGAAAAAAAGTACACAGCAGTAAAGGGGTAACACTCTAAAACATCAAGAGTGTGATATTGACACATCCACTCACACACAGACGCACACACGCACACTTAAACACACACACACACCTATGAACCACTCTGTCTGTAATACAGAGCAAAGTTTTTAAAATATGTGAAATCCATTCAGTAATTCAGCCATAATCCAGGAAAAGCTCACAAAAGTGAAGGGATGACACTCTAAAACTTCAAGACTGAAATTCTCTCTCTCACACACACACACACACACACACACACACACACACACACACACACACACACACACACACACACACACACACAAAAACAAAAACACAAACACACACGAACTGTGCACTTGGAAGCTCAGGCTTGATCCTACGCATCTTTCTGAGCATTTTTAAAAACAAAAAACAAAAACAAAATACATAATTTACATAAAGTGTTATAATTGAATGGATTGCATTTTTTATTTTATTATTATTATTTTTTTTTTTTTTTTTTTTACAAATTCTGAATTAAAAAAATGGGTAACAAAATGCTTCCTAACACAATGATTGGGTTTGACTGTAATCATAATGCAAATACTAACACTTTAAATCACTATTTCTAACAAAAAAATTATCTAAAACTTGATAAGAAATAGTCTTTGAGATTGTTTAAATATATATTAAAATCCACCTAAAAAAAAATGAAGTAAATGTGTCCAAAAACAACTAGGGAATTCACAAGCCTCTCCATAGATTTTATAATGTTCCAAAAAAGTGTCAAATATTTCAAATAAATCCTGTTCTTTTTAACTTTCTATTCATCAAAGAATCCTGAAAACAATAATCATGGTTTGCACAAAAATATTAAGCAACACAACTGTTTTCAACATTGATAATAGGAAATGTTTCTTGAGCAGCAAATCAGCATATTAGAATGATTTCTGAAGGGTCATGTGACACTTAAGACTGGAGTAATGATGCTGAAAATTCAGCTTCGCCATCACAGGAATAAATTACATTTTAAAATATGCTAAAATTTACCATTTTAATTTTAAATTGTAATAATATTTCACAATATTACTGCTTTACTGTATTTGTAATCCCAAACTTTTGAACAGTACTGTATATGACCGTAATCCTGCCAAGGCAACAGATAAAAGTTGTAAGACTCTGTTCACAAATATAAAGGATTAATGGGACAAAACCTATTTTGAGGGAAGAAAGAATTGTACATCTGGTATCATCGCAATCAGCAGGCTTTCGTCTTTTGTTGTCCTATACAGGGTTACACACGTTGAAACAAAATCTCCTTTGCTTCAGCAAAATGCAGCGCGGTGTCTTTGAGTGTGTGTTTGATCTCGCCATGACATTTGAGAGAAGCTGTGTTATAATAAGGGTTTATGAATGAGAGCTCATGTTGTTTTCTCTCTGTCATCCTGCAGGCTGAAAAACAGCCTCCATCCTCTGCACAACAAATAAATGAAAGGCACAGTGTGTGGAGAACAAGCCGAGTGAATCCATAAAGCTATCCTCTTGAAAGTCTCGAATGCTCTTTGAAGTATATACAGTGTTTTTGCATTAAGAATAGCAAGAGTCTGATCAGTTTGACTACTATAAAATGGTTTCCTTCATGATTCAAATGATCCATGGTAGATTCATTAGCTGCTTCAGGTAGAGCAGTTAGCAGGTGCGTTCACCACAGCATCTGACCTCAGCTAGACTCTCTGCTAATTGCTTTAATTTTTGGTGTTTACATGCAGCAGAAACTGAAAAATTATGCACATGGCATTTCTGTTTTCTAAGAATGTCTCTTGCTTCTTTACACATCATATTTAATTCATTAAACTTTAGTCATCTGCAGTCCTACAACCCAACAAACCATGATGATGCCAATCCCTAGGAAAATGTGGGGGGAAAAATATATTTAAATAAATTGCAATTATTTAAATCTGTTTAACTTTGTATAAAATATATTAAAATTAATTGAACAATTTTCAAGTTTGGTTTAAAAAGTATGAATTTTGTTTTAAAGTGCCCCTATTATGCTATTTTAAAGGCTCCTGATTTTGTTTTGGAGGTCTCCTACAACAGGTTTACATGCATCAAAGGTCAAAAAATAGTTTAATTTTCTCATAATATACATTTCACATCACCACATTTTTCAATGATTCTCAAACGACTCCTCGGATGAATCAGTTTCTCTAAATCCCTCCTTTCCGTGAGATACTCTGCTCTGATTGGCCAGATGGCCCAGTCTGTTGTGATTGGTCTACCGCTTACAGCGCTTGTCGGAAGCTAAAAAACCTATTACCATAACTGAACTTCAGCTCTGGAGGCTTCCTCAGTCCTCAGAGATTGTACACACTTTAAAGACAGTTAATGATGACGTTGATTTTACCATATCAATCCGAGCGCGAGTCCGATGATGAAACATTGGAAGAACTAGTTATACAACATGAACCTCCATCGCAAGGACGACTTGAACAGGATGCTTCTCAGTGATACACTACTCATTTTGAGGTACATTATGAGATGTTGCAACTGTAATTCCTCACAATCAGCATTAACAAGTGTACGTCCATCAACAAACCCATGCGTATATATTTCTAATTGATTGCGGTGCTCATGTGGGAACTATATTTACTGTATCAATAACAGCGCATACTTAGCCGAGCACTAGTGTGAATAACTGATGTAACATTAAAGTTTGCAAAACAAATCTTGCTCCATCCTTTATCTTTACTCAAAGTAGTAAAAATGACAGACAATCTGCATTAATAGACACAGTTTTAGGTAATAGTGGCTCACAGATGATTAGCAGAATTATTTCAGTAAGACAGTAATAATGTGAGTTAGCCGGTTAGCTGGAAACTTACACAATATAAAACACAAAACTGTGTAGGCTATTTTAAACACCCAGTAGAAAATATCAATAATTAATCATACTTACAGCTTGTGATTCTGAGGAGCAAGCTGGTCCAAATAAACTGGGTACTAACTGATCCTTCAAGAGCAAGCATTTTGCGAATCCCACATTGAACTCCGAGATTTGAGAAGCAGTCGTCAGTTAAATGACGTTTAAGGGGGGACAACGTACAACATAGGCGGGCATTATTCAAATGTCTTATCTAGTGACGTAGAACCGTAACCCAGTGGGATTCGAATTATAGATGACTCGTTTAGGTGTTTCAGAGTCGATTCACCGTTTTCACAAATTCACATTTTTGTAGTTTACACGGAGACAATAACGGTATCGTTTTCAAAAACTTGCTCTTTGAAACTTGTTTACAAAAGTTTGCGTTTACAGGCCCCCAAAACGCTGTTGTCGTGTAAATGAATGGCCAAAACACATTAAAAAGTTTAGGGCTGCAACAACTAGTCGATAAAATCGATAATGAAAATCATCGACAACGATTATCATTATCGATTAGTCGGGTCTGCCCTCTGTGCGCGCAAAACTTCCACCAGTCGCGCCAAATTACAGCACTGAATAACGCATTTCTATGGACAAAATGCATCTAAAAATAGTGAACTGGAAACAGCTGAGCTGCTGCGGGAAAGGTACGTGATCCAAGCGCCCAAAACATGAGCCTCAAGCTAAATGCATTAGTGTTTAACATACCCTGTCATGCGCTTTGACAGATGAGATGTGTGTGCGTCCTCAGCGCAAAATGTTCATTTTACAGGTTATATCCTCATCTATAAATGTTACTAATTCACGCAAGTATTTCCATTTTGCATGAAAGCGCGTCCTGACAGTCTGTGTTAAACTTAAAACTTCACTAAACAAGCGGCGGGCGGGCACGCGCATGCGCGTCAAACAGACAGACCGCAGTAGAAAGGGAGACAATTAATATTCGGCGCAAAAACATTCATTTAGCTGAAATATCTGCTGTTGGATGCTAAATTTATGTTTAAAAGTCATGTAATTCAAGTATTTTACGAGAGTAGTAACTGTAAAGAGATAACAACGTGTAATTGAATATAAATGTAAGACGTTTCTTAAAGCATATTTACAGGATAAATAAATGACAGTTACTGTGTCCATAGCGAATGTGTGTGTGATCCTGCAGAACATTCCTCTAATCTGGTAACACTGCATTTGTGTTTTTTTGTGTGTGTGTGTTTTTGTTTTTCTTTAACATTTTAATGTAGGGATTTAAAGGGTTAGTTCACCCAACAGTTTTCTAGCATATTGATTACCATTTGTATAACCACACAAATACCATAGTTAAACTATGGATTTGAAGCAAAACCATGGTTAATTTTTGGTTACCATGGAATAACTACAATGACCCTGTTATTTATTTATTATAATTTTTTAATAATATTATAATTGTTTGTTTGTTTGTTTTATTCGTTGTAAAACCATGGTTAAGTTTTGTAAGGGTAGATATATTCACTATGTATGTTTTCATAGCACTCAGCTGACATGTTTGTTTGAAGGACAGCATTGGGCAGGATGTGGAATAGTGTGTTTTGTCAATACAGTAAAAAAAAACTGGGTTTTATCCAATTAATAGACTAATCGAAAAAATAATCGGCCAACTAATCAATTATCAAAATAATTGTTAGTTGCAGCCCTAAAAAAGTTTCCTTGACATAGTGATAGACTCTTCCAGACCTTTGTTTGAGGGCAAATCAAAATTGCCAGCAGGTGGCCATTATTCAAATGTGTTACATACTACATACAAGGCGTTTTAGGCAGGTGTTTTCTGTTTGAGAGATTAACTCCCTTATGGCATGGACTTTGTGCTTTGCAGATTGTTTATAAAATGGTTAGTTCCAGTCCTTGATTCAGATTGATCAATAGCTGTGTTTAATTCACGATATGATGTTTCATTCAACGGTTCTGTGTATCACTGCACAACACCCTTAGCAACCACTCTTAGCAACGTAAACATATGTTTGTTCTCATTGATATTGTTCATTGAAGCTTACTGTATTATGTAGAAGAGTATTGTGAGAGAGAGATCGAGTGACCGAGTGTATTACCTGCATTCCGCTTCGCGTCGTGTCTAACAACACCCTTCAGCCGTGACTTATTCATGATACAGCAGTCTCTTGTGCCTTATTGCTTTTGTAAAAACAGCTATATTAGACTCTAAAGGAAAGGTAAAACCAGAAAAGCATACTAGGTCCCCATGCTACTATTTGTGTGTGTGTGTGTGTGTGTGTGTGTGAAATACAATAGGATAATCTTTGAAGAAAGAAAAACACGAGCCGAAAAACCATAAAAGTAGTTCACATGACTCATGCGCTCTATTGTGGGCCTTCTAAAGTCAAACGATAATGATAATGATTATAATGTGAGCAACAAATTTAAATTTTTTTTGTTATTCACTGAAAATCTTAATTTACTTTTTCATCTATTTTTTTTTTTAATCAGGATGTTGGTGATTCATGTTTGATGTGAATCTGTGAGTGGGATACGGGTCAATGAAGCCCATGCAGACTGGATCAATTCCAATTAGCTGTCCGGCGATTTCTGTATCGCAAGGCCACCAAGCAGCTGGGCATTTTAATCACATATCTCAAAGTGGCTGACCTGAAAGTCACCTCTAAAAAAGAGTGGTAAGTGCTCGCTTTCAGCTCTAAACATGCTCGAGTAGAAAAGTAGAATGCAGTGAATATCAGTGAACCAAGAAAGAAAAATCATCTTTTTTGACCTTCCATACTTAAAGATCAGCCTCTTTTCAAGTAGCAGAAGTATATGTTCTTTGTGGAAGTGTATCAGACTTAAATGTCAAAAGGATGTTAAAATGATAGGGGGAAAAGACTGTGATCTCTTTTATTCTCCTTCTTCTAGGCCTTTCTCTCAACATTCACATCCACACCCCCCCCCCCACCAGTCAGCTAGAAGCTAACAAAGATTATCTTTCTCCCTCTCTGTAAGAAACTAAAAAGATGTACACAAAATTAAGAGACAATAAATGAGCTTCTTCACAGTAACAACAGCCAGAGGGGCCAAATAGAGCTGCTCTTGTAGTTCAGTGATGAGAAGAGGAAACAGAGTCAGAGAAACACACAAGGGCTGTGCACAGGGGAAAATACTCCAGTTTTTGGGAACCTACTTTAAAACTTGTCAAGCTACAAGCTGCTCATAATTTAAAGTAGTTCAACTACAAAAAAAAGTAGTTAGGCACACTATAAGCTACATTGGCGCCAATATTGTTCATATTGCAAGCGTCAAGTTATATGATTTATAATTTAATTAAAGCGGAAATTATTTTTAGCTCAAAATAATCAGGGTTTTTGAATTAATGATCAATATCAATTAAGGTAAAAGGATCAAGCTTTAACATAATCTACACTAAAAACAACTATACATGCTAATTTATATCAATTTAAAGCTATAGCAGTGACATCAGCATTTAACTGAATCAACGTTAGTGAGTTTTGTGTTGTGTTGTGTTAATTTACAGTCCGATCAAACCGATTCTGTTTTGGCAAATGTGTTAATTTACATAAATAGTCAGAACAAACTGATTCACTAGAATGAATTGGATTTTCCAAAGCTACATACAGGTATGGGAGTGAAGAGGGCAGCTAATACCTTGCTACTGGAAAAGCTACAGTATTTCAAAAACCGCTGCATCATGCAGAAGCAGTGACATCAGTCAGTGAAACACTATATACTCCATATCAGTTCATATTTCCTATTTCTCTGATCATATTTCCCTCTCTTTTCACCTTTCTGTCTCTTCTTCAGCCTCACACGGACGCTTTCAGCCTCCCCTTACATTCATAATTCAGTTTTGCCCCATATTCCCCCCAGTATTAATAGATTTGAGTCAACCGAGTCATCCACGATCATTCATCTCTTGTGTCATTCACTTTAGGTAAATCAGTTTTTTTTAAGCTTTTACTTGATTAAAGGCTGATGAAGATGTCTGACACCGTGACTTTAATAATCTATGATGAGGAGTTCAATCTGTATAGAGGACTCTATGAGACCCTAGAGACAGGGTTGAGATTAAAGAACTGAGTTCATTACAACTCAGACATCAGCTCTAGCTGTCCTAAAACATTAATTTTTAACACAGAGCTACAGTTTCTGGGTTGCGAATTGTTTGTATTCATGTTAGACTTTTTAAAATTAAAGGTAGGGTAGGCAGTTTTGGAGAGGCAATAGCAAGCTAGCTTTGAAAGCATGAGATCCCACCCTCCCTTCAGAGCGTCTCCAAAGCCTCCTCCTCCAAAAGACATGAACGCACACAGCAGAGTCTGCAAAGCATCTTGAGACGAGAGACGGCGTTAAATTACCTCATGTCTCAAAGCGCATATTACAATAATAATGAATGTAAACAACTTATAGTGCTCTTACTTGTACCAACTGACTGCTGCAGATTCATTTCGGCACTGATAGTGTTGACATAAAAGCGAGTAGAACGTCACTGGTTGCCATCTCGTACACTGTACAAGGCGGCTGCTGTTTGTTTGTGGCGCTCAGTGACTGTCTGTCTACAACTCTGCATAGCCTTACGGAACGCACTGATGATGTGTGATGTCTGCGCGAGCAGGTGCGTGGAGGTATGCAAATACATACGTTGACAGGACAATGATTGCAATGATTGGACGAACATTCTTTGGTCCTAAGACTTCCACAGAAGATATACACTATATTGCCAAAATTTTGGGAAGTCTGCCTTTACATACACATGAACTTTAATGACATCCCATTCTTAATCTGTAGGGTTTAATATGGAGTTGGCCCACCTAGCAGCAATAACAGCTTCAACTCTTCTGGGAAGGCTTTCCACAAGGTTTAGGAGTGTGTTTATGGGAATTTTTGACCATTCTTCTAGAAGCGCATTTGTGAGGTCAGGCACTGATGTTGGATGAGAAGGTCTGGCTCGCAGTCTCAGCTCTAATTCATCCCAAAGGTGTTCTGTCGGGTTAAGGTCAGGACTCTGTGCAGGCCAGTCAAGTTCCTCCACACCAAACTCGCTCATCCATGTCTTTATGGACCTTGCTTTGTGCACTGGTGCGCAGTCATGTTGGAACAGGAAGGGGCCATCCTCAAACTGTTCCCACAAAGTTGGGAGCATGAAATTGTCCAAAATGTCTTGGTATGCTGAAGCATTAAGAGTTCCTTTCACTGGAACTAAGGGGCCAACCCCAACCCCTAAAAAACAACCCCACACCATAATCCCCCCCTCCACCAAACTTTACACTTGGCACAATGCAGTCAGGCAAGTAACATTCTCCTGGCAACCGCCAAACCCAGACTCGTCCATCGGATTGCCAGACAGAGAAGCGTGATTCGTTACTCCAGAGAACACGGATTGCTTTACACCACTGCATTCGACGGTTTGCATTGCACTTGGTGATGTAAGGCTTGGATGCAGCTGCTCGGCCATGGAAACCCATTCCTTGAAGTTCTCTACGCACTGTTCTTGAGCTAATCTGAAGGCCACAGGAAGTTTGGAGGTCTGTAGCTATTGACTCTGCAGAAAGTTGCCGACTTCTGTGCACTGTGCGCCTCAGCATGCGCTGACCCCGCTCTGTGATTTTACGTGGCCTACCACTTCATGGCTGAGTTGCTGTTGTTCCCAATTCCTTCCACTTTGTTATAATACCACTGTTGACCGTGGAATATTTAGTAGCTTGAATTCACTGAGCTCCTGAGAGCGACCCATTCTTTCACAAATGTTTGCAGAAGCAGTCTGCATGCCTAGGTGCTTGATTTTATACACCTGTGGCCATGGAAGTGATTGGAACACCTGAATTTAATGATTTGGAGGGGTGTCCCAATACTTTTGGCAATATAGTGTATGTACATGTTTTAATATTTAAACCACTTCTATCATTGATTGCTATCAGGATATGAAGAGAGTTTCAACCAGTATAACAAAAAGTGCTTGCCTACCCTTCCTTTAAACTTCAAATTGTCTGGATAACAGTCACCTTTGCACTGGAAGTTCCTATGTGGCACCCACTTGAGACTTGCTGTCATTCTGGCCATCACTGCACTGATTACTGACTCAGCAGTGTAACAACATCTGCTTGGTATCAAAGCTCAGGAACTCAATACCACCTTTTTATGTCTCCTGGATGACCTGTTCAGAAAAAATGTCTTTCCTATTTTTGTCTCAATGTCTGATAAATGTGTTAATGAGAACCTTTTTTCAAGCGGGCCATGGGAAGATTCTGAGAGAACAGAAGCTTTATTCAGTGTTTTAGTGTTAGAAAGTAGACCTTGCACATAAGTAACAAAAAATTATACATTGGTAGTAGTACCATGGGTTTTTGGACACACTGTGATAATACCATGTTATTTTTTTAACATTTGTTGTTATGAGAATTACTTTAAACTTATTTAATTAATATTATCATTTTCATTTCATTTACTCCAAGTTTGTCATCAGTAATTAAATTCAAAGTGGTAAAAAGTGTAATGAACTTGCCACTGCAGTTTGCACAACTTTGATTTTACCTAAAAAGTGACATTTTGTATAGTTTGTAGTACCATGTAAAAACCATGATACATGAATACGGCAATCATTCAGTATCATGGTACCAAAAGTCAAAGAAGTCAGTTCTTTTTCTGCTTCTTACAGCCTCTGTTTGGGCTTTGATGATAGAAATGAATATTTTTGTACCAGTCTAGTATGGAAATGTGCGATTGAAAAAAAAAAAGCTGCTCTTCTATGAGGAGTTATAGAGATGGACAGAGAGAGAGAGAGAGAGATGCTCAGGTACTTGTTTTGACAAGCAACGACTGGAACGTCTGAGCCAATGGAGGTTTACTGTCTATTACTGCAGCTCACAAAAACACACATGAAGTGTGAAAGTGTGTGCGTATGTTTGTGTCTTTTTAAAGCAGCATCTCTGTCTGTGTGTGTGTGTTCAATTGGATGTGTGAGATGCAAATTCCTGCAGTGTAACAGCTCTATCATAGCAAGACCCTGCCGCAATGCAGTGCATGTGTGTATTTGTGAATTCAAATGCAATAATCTTTCAAATTTATTGCAAAACAAAAAACAGTCTCATTATCACTCTCCCTGGTCTTGGAAAAAAATGAAAAAAGTATTTAAACAATTTCATGTGGTGGTCCATTTGATTTTCCCACCTGCTCAATGAAAATGATGATGCTTTTTTAATGGTTTCTTTGAGCTGTTTCAGCCACAAAATAGACATTATCTAAATGCTGTGGTTGTTGATTTTATCTCAGGTCCTTGTTCTGTATTGAGCTTGTAATTGACTGTAAACCCATCATGCCCTGAGT
This sequence comes from Coreius guichenoti, assembly GCA_039654105.1. Taxonomy (NCBI): domain Eukaryota; kingdom Metazoa; phylum Chordata; class Actinopteri; order Cypriniformes; family Gobionidae; genus Coreius; species Coreius guichenoti. The sequence continues at coordinate 19,556,333 of CM077179.1, forward strand.
ATGTACTGCTCACATTGCAGCATATTTTTAATGTCCGTTCTGAACTCATTACTGCTTGTGGTTGGAAATGCAGTGTCTTTGCAGGGTGGAGATAAAATCCCCTTGCATATAAAGGCATATATTTGAAAGAAAGGTAGAGTTATAGGATGGATGGAATTCTAAGAAGCAATTTAGTTAATTTATACAGTTGTCTGGAATAATTGTAAGAAGAAATTTAGTAATTTAATATACATGATATAATATATGCTATATAATGAGAAATTGAACAGGTGTTCCTAATAATCCTTTAGGTGAGTGTATATATTAGGGGTTGGACAATGATACTGAAACACCTGGTTTTAGACCACATAATTTATTAGTATGGTATTATTAGTGTTATTTTACAGTCAGTACAGCATCAATATGTCTTGGGAATGACAGATACAAGTTTTTCACAGTGGCCAGAGGGATTTTGAGCCGTTCTTTTTCCAGAACAGTGGCCAGGTAAAAGTTTTCTTACTTGCTACGCCAAAATACGCCAACTGACAAGACAGTGAAGGTGGACAATACATGTTTCACATTGTCCACAGCCCAAGATTTGCATTGTTGGCACCATTGAAACATTTGGCATTGGCACGAGTGACAAAAGGTTTGGCTATAGCAGCCCGACCATGAATATTGACTCTGAGGAACTACCGATGAACAGTGTTGGAAACAGGAGAGTAGAGGTGCCTGTTTAATTCTGCAGTGATTTGGACAGCTGTGGTTTTATGTTTTTTGGATTTCAGACAGTTTCCTCTTGTGTCGACAGTTATTCCGGTTGGATGTGGTTTATCCTTAGTGGTGGTATGCCGACATTACCCTCGATACCGTAGCTCTTGATACACCACAAAGACTTGCTGTTCTGGTCACAGATGAGCCACCGAGACGCACACCAACAATTTGTCCTCTTTTGAACTATGATATTTCTCCTATTATGTTGTGTGGATTGCAATATTTTATGTACAGCTGTGCTATTGCTCTGCTAATTCAACCTTCATGCTATTTTATACATGGCAGAGAAATTAGAGCTTGAGTTGAGTATTGGCAGGGCATACCTGTTTAACTTCATAGATTATATGAGATGTGAGTATTTCTTTCTCTTTTTTTTGTTACTGTATGAGAGTGATTGTGGCAGAGGGAATCGCTTGAGGATTTGTGAGAGATGCCATATGGTCCATTATTAATTCAGCATTACAGTAATTATACAATCTTGATAATCAGCATAGACACAAATGTCTTGCCCTGATAATAACATTCATCATAATCTTAACTCTCCCTCCTCTTCCTCCTCTTTGCCTTTTCTCCTCACATTTTCAGCTTCTTTTGAAGCCTCAGTGGAAGCAGAAATAAAAATTTGTTCAGATTGCCTTCAGCTCCGAAGCCAGAAATGCTTTTGAAGAGCTTGTTTCTACAGGAAAACTCTGACCACTGCACATGGAAGTTCTTGTGCTCTTAGTATTTCGAGTTTTATATTGAGAATGCTGAAATAGATCTGCATACAGCAGCAAGTCTTGGGTAAAGTTCATCTCATCCTTTAATATCTCTGGAAATGAAAGAAGAAACCTTATTATCTTCTCCATTTCACCTCACACCACTAGAGTATATATTATTACAAATGTTTCTATATATAGATATCTGTAATAGAACTACATTAAATATTATACAAAAGTAAATTAGCAAACTGACACTAAATTCGAATATTATTGTAATTTTTTAAAATGTAAAATAAATGCCTCTCTGAGCCGATATGTGACGGGAAAAAGGATAAAACTGGGATCGGAATAAGGAACTCGGGTTGGATCAAAAGCTAAATCCACTGTCCTTGCTCTGTTGTTACTCTCATTACATTTTCTATTTTCTGTTGATTTTTTTTTTCTTCAAGTGTATTTGACACTATGTAAAATAATTGCATACTTTTTACATATTCAGTCAAAGTTCCCCATTCACAATCCATTTTAATCTCATTAAGTAATTATTGATTACTTAACAAGGAACTATCTCCTAAATTCGATATTACTTACTTTTTAGTTAAGCTTGTTTCTATACAGGTAATAGTAGTAGCTGAAGTGTTAATGTAGTACTACTCATTAGTCCTGCATTACTTCCTGCATAGTTACTTATTAATGACGGACCATTATTCTAAAGTGTTACCGATATTTTGTTAAAAGATTACAGAGACCATAATTTTTCAAATTAGATTATAAAAAGTTCTATAATAAGTACTATAATAAGCTTTACTTTGCAATGGATGATGCATGAACTCTCTTGTTTTCTCTCTCTACCTCTGTGTTGTTTATTTCACATGATCTGTTAGAGGACAGCAGGTGAAACTGGATGGCTATTATATTTTGACCTTTACATGTCCTCATCCCCACCTCTATCAGAATCTCTCTCTCTCCCTCTATAACAATATCCTTCACTCTCTTTTCCTTCTGCCCTGCCTCTCTTTCCATTTAATTTCTCTGTTCAACTGCCTGGTGGCATTTTGAATATCCTGCTGTGCTGAAGAACATGTTCAGAAAAGAGAAAAGTGCTCCTTTCTTTCTCTTTTTTATTTTGAGAAAGGGTCTATATTTTGTGGCCTGTGCTCTTTACATTGATCAATAATCCATGGGCTCAGTGGAGAGGTTGCTGTATGTATGTGTGTTTCAGTGAGAAAGATAACGGCTGAATTTTTCCTTGCAGATGGACGTGGGGAACAGCGGGAAGCCTTCTGTCAGTCCACTCAACCTTGGCACAATCATTTCTCTGCCTCCCAAGACAGATCCAGACTCAATTTACATGTTTTTAATATTTAGCGAGCGTTTACAGAGACGTTGTGCTGGTGGCTGCTTCAGCTTTTATAACATAACATGTACAGCGATGCTCTTAGCAGATGCATTCCTACCAAAACGTTTTACAAGAAAGTGCCTGTGTCATTACTGTGTGTTGAAACGATCTGCAGGTCCAGTACTAAGAGTAAAACGTCCATGATGATAATGACGTTTGCACTTGTTTACATTTTAAGAGACAATAGTATTTGGATAATTTATCTAAACTATGCACATTCCTGTATGTGCATGGCAGATTTTGAAAAAAAAAAAATATAAATGGAAAAAAAAAAAAATGTAATTTATGTTTTCCAGTTGGTGTGACTAATTTATATACAGAATACAGGTACTGAATATTAATTATTTGCAATTTATTGTGTTTTATAATTATTTATGTATCATATTTTAATGGAAATATAATTTATTACAGTTACACGAGGCAAAGGAAGTTTGAAACAACAAGAATTTGAAATTGCACTGCACTTCAACAGCTTCTGCTCTAAAGGATGCTTATTGAAGGTTGAAATTTCTTTCTTTCTTTCTTTCTTTCTTTCTTTCTTTCTTTCTTTCTTTCTTTCTTTCTTTCTTTCTTGTTCTGATACTGACCCTTTCTGCTGCCACAGCACAAGCAGCAATAGATATGAATCAGTAATTAAAGCACATACACACAAATATAAACACCATCATTGCATGCTTATTAAATTTTTATGTGCAACATTTGTGATGTTGAAGGAGGACAAGAAATGCAGAGTACTGCTCACTCACTCACTCACTCACTCACACACACACACACACACACACACACACACACACACACACACACACACACACACACACTCTCTCTCTCTCTCTCTCTCTCTCTCTCTCTCTCTCTCTCTCTCTCTCTCTCTCTCTCTCTCTCTCTCTCTCTCACACTCACACACACTCACACTCACACTCACACTCACACTCACTCACTCACTCACTCACTCACTCACTCACTCACCTGGTTTCCATGTTTTTCGGGGGCTTTCCATAGACATAATGATTTTTATACTGTACAAACTATCCCCTAAACCTAAGCCTACCCATCACAGAAAACTTTCTGCATTTCTACGTTCAAAAAACATGATTTATAAGCTGTTTTCCTCATGGGGACCAAAAATGTGGACATGGATTTTGGGTATTGCCTTCTTTGTGGGGACAATTTTTCCCCACAATGTAGGGTTTACTAGGACACACACACACACACAGTCAGAGTGGGAGGTGAATGACTCAACATCATATCAGACAGCTGTGACTTCATAGGTCTGTGGATGTGTTGCTTTTCTTGGCAGGGAGGTGATTTTTCAGCCCTCAATTATTATACACAATAAACGAGAGCTTATTACCATCCATCTTCTCATCCCTCCACCTTTATGCTGCGGAAACTAGAATAGATGTAAATGGGGTTCAGAAGTCTGAGAGCACTGAAAATACTTATGTTTTACATTCTTCTATGGTGTATTTTTACATTTCAAATTAAAGTTACTTATTACCATGAATGTCAGAATGTCTCAGTATTTGTTTCGTCCCTCTTTTGCTTTAATGAGAGCAGCACTCAAGCTGCATGAACTCCACAAGTTTCTGTAAAACCTGAAAATCATGTTCTCGAGCATGATTTGAGAATCATCCAAAGAGCATCTTACCTTTTGTATAAAGAAGTTCACACAATTGTGCCTTCTAGTGACCTAAAAATGTGCAGAAACAATTTTAGCTTTTCATACAAAAGTTTTTAAAGCCTAACACTTTCATTTTTAGGTTAAAATCCTATTTTAATTGTGCTCTCAGACTTTTGGACACTGTATGAATAAACAAAACAATAAGTGAAAGATTGTATGAATCAATTAATGCTTGAGGATTTTGTGTGTGTGTGTGTGTGTGTGTGAACTCCAGAGCATTTAAAAAGACTGTCTATTTTCATTGAGCCTCAAAGAAGGTCTGCATGGCGAGAGGTTAATGAAGGAAGGGAAGACTCGTCTAAATTATTCACACCATCCCCACTCCTCTTTTTTATCAGTCTATCACTGACCTCTACCTCTCCTCCAACTGCCCAGAGATATTAATACCTCCACCTGAGGAAAAGGAGGAGGGTGAGACTTTACTTTTTTCATAGTAGATGCTACTTGATTTGTCTATGGTATGGTGTTTGTTCAGATTGACTGCTTTTGTCTGTCAATTCAAATGAAACAAAGATGATCAAGATTCACTCCATGTTCAATGTTCCATTTACAAGCTTAAAGTTTATTTCAAAACAAACAGGCAGAGTTTAGAGGGGAGATTATATCTTTGAGCTGTGAGATTTGGGTGTGTAGATGGGGCATATGTACTGAATCTGCTCTTCACAGATACTGTTATGCTTTTTTGAGCAGATTTTGTCCATATTTCCCTGAGTCTATAGACCTTATGTGGCAGAGAAACAAGCGTACAGCCATCTTTAGAGTTTTGAACTTGCATTTCTGCAGTAGCTCAGTATATTTCTATGGCATCGCTGTCAAAGGGCCCTATCATACACCTGGCGCAATGCGACGCCAGACTTCATTTTCATGTAATATGCGCCTATAGGCGGGTGCACAATGCGCGTACACTCCGCTTGTTACACACACAGGGACGCAGCAGCAGCACACAAACATTTTTAAATATTAAAAATAAAAGATTCCTCTCTGGAGAAGTGTTCAGTCTTTCTGCTTGCAAATTCTTTTTTGTAAATGTAAAAAGCACATGTAAAATAGCGAATCCGCCATTGTGCAAGCGCAACTGGCTTTTAAAGGGAATGGGAGATGAGACTCTGATTTGTTATGCCCAAAACACACCCATGACTCATTAAGAGACTAGGTACAACCCTTTTGGACAAATGTGCCTGATGCGCAGAGCGTTTTTTTTTTTTTTTTTTTCTTCGTCGTTAAACTAGCAAAAGTGGATTCGGACACGCCTTAAGTGCACCTGTGCCATGCGCTTCAGACCATGTGCTCAGATCATTAAAATAGAGCCCAAAGAGTAATTAGCTGGCGTAGTGGATTTACTTATTGTAAAGTTAACGAACGTTTTTATGAGCATTGTAATGTTTGAAGTGGATGTCATAACAAATGTAAGATTTTGAAACGAGTGGTTCATTCTTCTCATGTTGTGGAAATACAAACCGGAAGACAGAACACAATGAGCGCAGCGCTGAAAAAGTGCAGGGCTACATAAGGTTTTTATGAGTGAAGGGCCATGGGGCACAACTTTGAGAGCCAGGGGACTCCTCACGGTGAAGTGTACAGAATACTTTGCATTTTTTATTTTACAAACCATCACTGAATTGTGTGGCCTAACTGTGACTTTTTTTTATTCAAAGCAGCTTACAGCATTAATTAAGGACTGTTTCCTTTTAGATGGATAACATACTTCCCAAACTGGATTTCAGTGCCTACATTTTATGATGAAGTTATGTTGTCCCCTTTTTGTCCTCTTATAAGTAATTTTATGTATCACAATTACATTTAATACTCAATGACAATCTCACCCTCTCTTTGACATTTAATTCTCTTTATTCAGCAAGGAAGCATTCAAATGATCAAAAGTGACAGGAAAAACATTTATAATGTCACAAAATATTTCGTTCAAATAAATGCTATTCTTTTAAAATGTATATTCATCAAAGCATCAAAGATTTCCATATTAAACAGCATAAATGTTTTCAACATTGAAACTAAAAATGTTTCTTGAGCACCAAATCGGCATATCATGTTACTGACAATTCACATTTGCCATCACAGGAATAAATTACATGTTAAAATATAAGTTCTTTCTTTTTAAAGTTCTTTCCCCTGAACTTGCATTAGTTTTCCATCTTTTCTGGCTTTCTAGTACCTAGTTGACATTTGCGTTTTAACAGCAGCAGTGACTTCTGAAAGGCAACACTGAAAATAACAGTTCACTTCTCAGCAGCAAGCTTCTAAATAGCTCTATTTAACGGCTCCTGGAGTCAGACTGTGGTGAGAGTGTAGGCCACATGACTTTGTACTACTTTGAGGAGTTTCCCTCAATCCGTCTTTCTAAACATTGTTGCTGCAGTTTATAAGGGCACCGCTACACTTCAGTCATAATGGACATATTGCTTGCAAAGTGCAGTCCCTTAGGCAGAAGTGGGAACATCTCAGGAAGGGTCTTTAAAGTTCCACTTTTCTTTACATTAAAAAGTGCTTTTGACTTTCACTTGACATGAAATCAAGTCTGGTTTAGACTTTGGGTGTGAAATATAGCCTATACAGCACATACAGAAGAAACTGATTTATATAATATATCCTAATGTGAAAATGATATAAAATTATCTGAAACTCTAGGAATATGCAATTACATGTTTTATTGGTTTTATTTTATTGATGTCATGTTTATTCTGCTGTGGTTTTTGCAGTCCCTGAATGGTATGTTCATTTATTTTATTACTGCATATATTTTTCCTTGCATACAAGTGAAATCATGTTGAATAATCTGGAAAACAGAAATTGGCCTTGACCTTATGGCCACTGGAACAAATGCTATATTTTTTTAAAAACAAAAGTTTAGAATATTTTAATACAGACAAAATATTAAATGAATATATTAAGTTAAATATTTTTGAAACATACAACATATTTTATATGATTTGATACTGAGTGATCTACTGATTGGAGGAACCATGCTATTTACACATTTTTTTAATAATAGCTCAAATATTTTATGACATTTTGGGAATGCATGGGTTCACTTCTCAAGGATAACATATACTACTAAAATGTATATGCTAAATTGATTTTGCTGTGGTTCAAAGTCTGACAAATTAATGAATATTAAATATAAGTAATTAATAATAAATATTTTAATTTAAAATATTTTAATATAAATATAATTTGTCTCAAATTAGTAGTACGAACTAACTTTTTGCCACACCTGCCGACGCCCATTTTTTTTTTTTTTTTTTTACCGGCCATGAAACTGGGCAATTATGACACCAAAATTTTAGATACCATTGAAAATTCACAATTTTCTATTCTAATCTCAATACCACAGCTAAAACTACTAGCTTAACTAATATAAATTTAAAACATTATTAAAGACAAGTAAACAGTCAGTAATAAAATGAAAACAAAATCAAATTACAAGCAATCGCACAAATACAATATAATGAAATAAACTGCTTTTCAGGTTAACCCCTTTATTTTTTTCTGTTGATATGAAAAATTGGTTATATTTAGCATATAGCGGGTGAATTATATGATGTTATGATGAACTAAATGCATTTCTCCACTGACGTTCTAAGTTGTTCAAAGCGTTTCTGAGGATGTTGATTTTAGAAGGATGCGGTCTGTCTCTGAGATGGCGAACAGTAACATGGTTTGTGTAACATTAGCAACACATTATTAGCTGTTTGATAACGTAGTCAAGCCAAAGGCTAATCATATTATTAACCTTTATGTGTTCGTCGTAGAGAGCAATAGATAAAACACATTACCATTCTGATAAATGGAGCCTGTATAATTCACTCTTCCACTTATTCTTCTGAATCAGTTTCTGGTTCAAACATATATGGCTGAATTAAACCAGTATTTTCACTTGCCATTGTACAGCATTTACTACAATAAAGTTGAGCGAGTGGATCTACTGGGCTACTGTCATTTTAAGACCGAATGCACAGATCCAATATACTGATACATTCTGTACACGTTTTCTCAACTGTTTACATTCATAAACTCTTTTATGTTGTCTGTATGGAGCCATTTGGCAACTCAAAGCCAAAGGAAGTGTGGGTAAAATGTGCCCACCATGCCTGCACTCTAGGGTTAAAAACACTGATTTTTTTTTTTGTGTTACTCTGATTGAGAGTATTCACACATAGACACACACAAATTTAGTTTTTTTGTTCTTTACACAGGTACACTGCAGTCGAGTGTTCATTAAGCATAAATACCACTAAGGAAGTTTGTTCTAGTAGACTTTACACACACATGCACAAACTCCTGAGTCAAACAGTAAGTGGATTTGAGCTGGTGTCAATCACAGAAAGAGAGGTATTGTTTTGTATTGTTCTTTTGGATTGTTTTAATAAACCTGTTTTTGAAGTATGTTGCATGGCGGGGCTGCTGTTGCTTCTTTTGTTTAATTAACTTACCCCAGCATATGTTACATCCTACCCCAGTAGTGAGGTAGACTGTAACAAAGGCACACCATGTATTTGACATCATCTCATAAGGGCTGTGATATTCTTGCAGAGGTTTGAATTGGTTCCTTTTGTAGTAAACAAATGTGGGTAGGTTCTATAAAAGTTTGAGCACTCTAGCTCAAAAATTCAGTGAGGTACAGATGCTGAAGCAAAAAGTGTTACCACATACCCGTTCTCCCTACTGGCATTTTTTTTAAAAACTTGTTTTAACTATGAACTTCAATACTGTAATGTTTTTCTTTCATTCATTCATTCATTCATTCATTCATTCAATTCAGTGAGAAGGCGTGATGCAGAGGGAAAGCTAAATATTAAATAACCAGGCCTTCTTTACAATATTATTATCCTAAAATCCCAAATCTATTCAATTTACCAAACCCTTTCACTCTCTCTTCTCTTTCTGTAACGCATGGGTTTACAGCATATGTTCATTGCGGTGATTAAAGTGCTAAGTCTTGCTCTGAAATTGATTAACCTCAGTACCATGCTCAGGGACAGCGCACATTACACCATAAAAGTGCCGGGGACCAAGAGAACATGGATTAGAACGGATCAATACTAACAGAGATAAACACACTTAAGAATAAAACATGAACTTCCAGAGATAATCATGGGAGATTCTTCAGGGACCCTGTATGAAGCTTTCAGATTGTGAAATAATATCAATTTCTCTCCAGTTGCTTCTAGAATAACAGAAATGCAGACTTAGAAGAGAAAGAAAGCCTCAGGGAAAATGACCTTCCAGGAAGTCTTTTACAAGATTTCAGTGGGTTGCACGCCTACAGTGCTGGGTTCAAGGGCAGAATAATTTAAGAGGAAATGACAAGTGTGAAGCAGCCCACAAAGTGATCATTAGGAAAAGGGAGAGAGAAAGGAAACACATTTTTGTCAGCCCAGAGGAGATACCAGAGGTGAAAGAGGAGTTCTGTGCCTCTGGAGGGAGGGATGCTGTCACACAGTGAGCTTTAAAGCGTTTGTTTATCATTAGTAAATACACATCAGACTTCAGCTTCATGCAGCCAGACCTGCATCCTATTCTTCTGCAGTCCAGAATGGCAGCACAGCTGAAAGGTTTGTTTGAGCTGCACCCTCTACTGTACAGGTGTGAATTTGCATTTCCATTTGCACTTTTGGTGTGAAAAGGCCTTTACATTTGCCAAAAATAGAACTTTTCTTGCTGTTGTTGTTTTTAAAAAACAAAAAAGCAAGCCCAGCCCAGGTGAGAAATTATGCAAAAGTAACATAACAAAAAGTAAAATAATACAATATTGTAACACATTACTTTTAAAAGTAACTTTCCCCAACACAGATGTATTGCTCATTGTTAGATAATGCATTAACTAACATTAACTAATGGAACCTTATTGTAAAATATTACCCACATTATATTTGTGTCTAAAACTAGGAAATTAATAGTTTAAAAAAAATGTTTCCCACACAGGGTATTGTGTCAAAAGACTTAAAATATAGTCATATGGACCAACTTTATTGTGCTTTTTGGCATTTTGGAGCTTGGCAGCCCTGTATATATTAATTTTTATTATATACAAAAGACACGTCAGGATACACCACCACCCCCCCCCCCCCCCCCCCCCCGTTTTCGTTCTGTGTAATTCACATGGGTTTGGAACTAGATGAGGGTGTGTAAATGATGACTAGTTTCATTTTTCGTATTTACATTGTTCAATTTCTGTCAATAAAGCAGACACACTCACTTCTGTGGCTTTTCCATTAGTAACAGAGATGTAGGCTCCCTCTCACCTGTCAGTGGAAGTGTGTTACCCGCTGACTGCACCGTAGGCACCCTGTCTGCAGGTCTGGATGAGTATCTTGAATTAATCAGACACTGATTCACCGATGTGAGCTGAACAGAAATGGCCATTCGCAGAATGGCTTTAAAAAGCAGAACCTATGAGAGAATCATAATTAAAGATTATCAAGCATTTTTCATGATTCACAACATTTTTCAGACTGAGAGTAGAAAGTACAGATGACTGGTTCCCTTTTTTTGTTCCTGAGCTTTAAATAACAGCTCTTTACAAAGAGGTACGTGTATGGCTGCAGACAGAGGGGTTGGGGGTCGTGTTGCCTGGACAACGCCATTTGAGACGCCGTCACACGTCATTTTGGAGTGATTACTCCTGCTGATCTTCAGTTAGATGTTGTGTTGGTTGGAGGAAAGAAGCGAAGTTGAGAATTTCTCCTCTGTTGTCTGGACAAAGTGCTCCCCTGTTCAGCTGTTTACGGCAAAGCTGGGTTAGTTATATAAGTTAATGTGAGCTCGATAAAGCTCCTTATTCAGGGAAATACTGTAGACTGTTTACACTTTTTAAAATAACTTCTTAATTAAATTAAGAAAAAGTAGTATAGCCTCATACATTTTTTGCAATATTTTCCTTTTAATAAACTAATTAGATAACATATAACAAGCTGCAAAGTACATTCTCTGCCATCTAACTAAATGTTGTTTCTTACTGGTTGTTTTGTTGTTTTTAGTTTTTAGCCAACTGTCAAAAGTTTTATGCTCACCAATAAATTAATGCTGAAGTTCTCTGAGGCCATTTTTTACCATGATTGTGTGGTGGAAAAATGTAATCATAGAAGAAAATGCATTTTAATTATTATGCATAAGAATTTATTGTACACATATTTCCATATATGAAAGAATATTATGCATACAGAGAAGCATAATGGCCTGTCCATGACCCTAGGGGTCACTGTCTAAATCTGAGGGCCTAGGTGTTAAGATGGATGAAACATGGGGTTATTTGTGTATGTGCTCCGACTTTTACCATGTGTGTGGAAAACTACAGAAGAAGCTAGTGCTGACCTTGGAGGTCAGGGGAGGTATAAGAATGGAAAGGATTGTTTTGTGTGTCAGTGAACACTCTGCAGACATTGAGATAGCTGCTGACTGTTGGCTCCCTTTGCAAAGGAAATAAACCATTTATTATAAATATAAAGATTTGTCTCTTATTTAGAAGTGATAATTTATTGAAATTTGCCACAACAGTTGATAATCGCTTTGAGTCAAAATGAGTTATTCTAAGTTGTGGTATGTGTGCTGTGCAATACTAATCGCATTTACTGCTCAATGCTGTGTTCAAACAATCAAAATCAAGTTATTTAATTTTTTTATTTTTTTTTATTTATTGGTTTATTTATAACTGATTATTTTAGTTCCTCCATCTAAGGGCAAAATATAAAACATAATATAATACTTTAACAGGGTCAGAAAATAAGTATTAAAGGTGCAGTGTGTAATATTTATAAGGATATGCAATATAATATACATAACTATGTTTTCAGTGGTGTATAAAGACCTTACATAATAAACCGTTATGTTTTTATTACCTTAGAATGAGCCATTTCTATCTACATACACCACGGGTCCCCTTACAGTGAAGTCACCATTTTGTGCTGCCATGTTTCTACAGTAGCCCTAAACGGACAAACTGCTCTACAGAGCGCGAGCTACTCTCTGCTGTCTCAGACAATGACATCTTTGTCCTGTGTCGGCCACCGTAACTTCTCTATGTGCTTCGAAAGGGAGGGGTGAACGGTGGGCGGTTGCAATTCGCAACCTCACCGCTAGATGCCGGTAAAATTTACACACTGCACCTTTAAAGAACAGTGAAAATATGTATCTGTAAAATAAATGATTCTGCAGATGTTCTCTTTACTTGTGTAATAAGGCACACTGTGAAGATGTTGTTCTCATTAAAGTTTGATGTGCACCCTAGACTGAATTTACCAGAAGTATACCAGGTCCTGTCAGGTCCTTGAATGTTTTGCTCAGATACAGGCTAATATATTTTGAATAAAATAAATAAATAAGGGCAAAAACTGTAAACACAATATTCTGCTTGCAAGTAATTCACAGCATCTCAGAGCAACACAGAGCAAGAACTAGAAACGGAAAAGTTTCTCCTTCACGTTTTTTTGCATACAGATGACAACATTGTCAAAACGATCTCCGTTCACATGGATTCGTGAAAACGACACTGTATTATGCTGTCAGGCCAGTAGTTGGCGATGTCAATTTGTAAAGAAACACTGTGCGCCGATAAACTGAACACATAATAGTGCATTTTTCAGTGTTCTTTTGAAATATTGAGAGACTAGATGCCTTAGGAAGTTAGGAACAAACTTTGAGACTGTAGAGTTAAAAATTTGTGTTGTTCAAGGGCCTCCCCGTGTGCAGTACATAACACGCGTAATCAGGGAGCTGACAGGGTGAGTGACAGTTTGGATGTACAGAGAGTGGACAGGGGGCCCAGGGAGAGTGGGCACAAGAGCTGTAGCAACTGTGGCTCTCCTAAACATGCAACCAGAGATCAGTCATGCCCTGCCCAGGGAAAACGTTTTCGTAACTGCAACGAGTTGAACCATTTTGCACGCTGCTGTCGCTCCTCTCTTGCTTGCCATGATACTGCTGCTGTCCCCATAAACACTATACAGACCCCACAGCCTTCGTTCAAGCTCTGCACATGCTGTGTGGGCACAGCTCTCATTCCACTCCTCGTGGAGACGGGCTAAAGTGTCAATCCTGAACAAATGCACATATGACCGTTTCTTCAGTCACGTGCCTCTGGAAGCAGCGGCTAAACCCCTGTTAGGCTACGGCCATTTCCCCATCTCCACTCTGGATGTGGCCTGCCTCCCCGTCAGATATGATCAACAATGTGCTCCTGCCACTAAGTTCTGCATCACCCGGAAGGGAGCTAACATTATGGGCCTAGACTTGTTCCTTGCCCTGGGTTTCACTGTGAGTGATGCTAGGGGCCTGCATGTCCTGCAGGTCGCTGCCTCCTGGCCTGACCGCTACCCACAACTGTTCAACGGGCTGGGCCGCATGACTGGATTTGTACACCAGCCTACTGTTGACCTGTCGGTCCGCCCTATTATCCAGCCCCTTTGGCGCATTCCCCTGGCTCTCCATGACGCGGTGGAGGCCGAGCTGCATCGCCTGGTGGAGGCGGACGTCATAGAGCCCGTCGACGCCTCGCCGTGGGTGTCTAACCTGGTGATAGCCAAGAAAAAGGGGGGCGGACTGCGACTCTGTGTCGACCTCACGGATGTAAACAAAGCCATCATCCCTGATAAGTACCCCCTACCTACGGCCGAGGAGCTCACTAGCCATTTCCACAGCTCCACTGTTTTCAGTAAGATGGACTTACGTAACGGCTACCTGCAGGTCCCTCTGGCACCGGCCAGCATAGACCTTACAGCGTTTGTCACGCACGTGGGGGTTTTCAGATTTAAACGCATGGCATTTGGACTTTCATCAGCCCCGAGCTGTTTTCAGAAGATAATGTCACTCATACTGGCTGGTATCCAGTGTGTCTCCATCTATCTGGATGACGTGGTGGTGCATGCGCCCTCCACCACACTGCATGACGATCGCCTGGAGCAGGTCTTTCAGCATTTCGAACAGCATGGAGTCACACTGAACTCTGAGAAATGCATGTTCGGGGTTGAGGAGGTCGAGTTCTTGGGCTTTAGACTCTTGAAGGGGGCATCGCCCTGATTATGTCCCACACTGAGGCTGCAGTCGCCATCCCAGCTGTCTTCCTTCCTGGGGATGGCCGCCTACTACTACTCAACGGCCCCCCTGCACCACTTACGTGGGACTAGAGCCCGGCCTGCCACGAAGCCGTGCGCATCATCAAACGGCAGCTCACGTCCCCACCCACACTGACCCATTTCAGCTTGACCGCGCCCACCATGGTCACCTGCGACGCCTCCGGGGTGGCGCTAGGCGCTGTGCTCTCCCAGACTCAGGAGGGAGTGGAACGCCCGGTGGCTTTCGCCTCACGAGCACTTACTCCTGCAGAGCAGAAGTATTTGGTGGGGGAGAAGGAGGCCCTGGCCTGCCTGGGGGGCGTGCGAACGCTGGCATGTTTACCTATACGGGAGGCCTTTCACCATCCGCACAGACCACCAAGCGCTGACGGCACTGCTGGCGACTCAAGGCTCAGGGCACAGGCCCATGAGACTGCTGAGGTGGGCTGGCAGGCTGAACCAGTACAACTTCAGTCTGGAGTTTATGCCTGGGTGGGCCAACACGGTGGCCGACCTCCTGTCTAGAGCTGTGTCGGTGACGAAGGAGACGGGCGGGGTGAGAGCAGACACAGAGAGTGACGAAGACTGGGTCCACATCCTGCACGGGCCCCTCAGCTCAGTAGTCACTCTGGCGGAGCTGCAGCAAGCCTCAGCTGCTGATGAGGCCCTCACAACTCTCTGTACCTACGTCCAGGACAGCTGGCCTGCCAAAGTGGATGACAGGCTGCTCCCCTATTACCGCTTCCTCAACGAGC
This sequence comes from Coreius guichenoti, assembly GCA_039654105.1. Lineage (NCBI taxonomy): Eukaryota > Metazoa > Chordata > Actinopteri > Cypriniformes > Gobionidae > Coreius > Coreius guichenoti. The sequence goes on from CM077179.1 coordinate 19,571,683, forward strand.
TCTCCTGCTGTGGGGCGGTCTGCCTGGCCCGTGGCCACCGTGCGGTCGTTCCGGAGATTCTCAGGTCCAGAGTACTACACATGGCGCATGAGGGGCACCGGGGGGTGGTCAAGGTGAAGCAGCTCCTGGACGTGGGAGCCCAGGGCTCCAGAAAGCCAGAGCTCAGGTGAAAGGTTTGCAGGCTCGGATGAAAGAGAGGTTTGATGCCACCAGCACCACCCGATGCAGCTCCACGGCCAGCACGCCCTCAGAGAATGAGGGTCCCGCCCATCTGGCATGGGGACTATGTGACAGGGTGACAGTGACACTGGGGAATGTGGGCTAAATGTTATGTTTCAGTTTCCAGGGGGTGGGGGGGAAAATGTTATGTCTGAAAACGTTCAGTATTGTGTCCTGTTGGACTCTGTTATGTTATGCACTGCGAGTGACAGGTTGCTGTGCCTTTAAGGCTTACAGCAGTGATTTACGGCAAAGGTCGTAAATGTAAGGTTTGCGGTAGTTGAGTAAACGCAATATGAACGAACCTACACGGTGTGGTTATTGAGTCCTACACAAACACAACAATGACAAGAGTGCAGATTTCAGTGACTGAGAGCGCGCTCTGAACAAACTCCGGCTAATCTGAATGCCTCTGGTTATTGCATTCATAAAGTCAACAGAATCGCGCGTGATTGGTTATAATGCGCAACGCGATCATAACAGATGCCTTTTGAGAAGACTACAATAAAATTCAACCCGCTAAAGTGGCTACTGGGAGTGACTGTGTTACACGCCACAGCTGAAATACAAATGCAAATGGCGGGTTGGCGGGTGTTAATGTCAAGCCCTGCGCGTAATGAATCCCAGTCCTGTCAAGAGTTCTGCTTCACATCCTCAAGTTCCAGTTCTCTGTCTGTCATCAGCCAGTCCAAAATATATATTTTAACAGTGTCCCATAATCAATGTATGTGCCACCTGAAAAGAATATCTGATGCATGAGATCAGTTTATCAAACATTCTGACAGAAAGAGGTTTGTTGTGACACTGAAAGGCATCTGGCAGTGCTGATACTCCCACAGGCCCTGTTCCTCAGGCTGTACTGAGAGTGCTCTGCCAGACTCACTTGGAACATTTGCACATGAAACAATCGGAAGCGGGAAAGAAGCGGGAACTTTCTGAGTGACACACATTCAAACGGACCTTCTCTGGGAGAGCAAAAAGTCAAGGGGCCTCATTTATAAAACGTGTGTACACACAGATTTGAACTTAGAGTGTGCGTACTCTAAAATCCATGGCATATTCATATTTATAAAACTGGTCTATGACATGAAAATGTGCTTAGTGCCACGTCATGGGTCTGAGCAGACGTACGCACTTTTCCTTGTGGCAGAGAGTTGGAGTTGGCTACTGCAGGTATTTGGAAAAACTAATAATGATTGTTTTTCTAACAGGTTTCCAGAATAATCTTGTCTCTGTCATTGGTCAGATAAACAGACAGCACTGTCCCAAACTCACGCCATTGGTTGACTCAGTGTTGCCATGTTAGGTTGGGATCTTCAAACACAGAGCAATGTTTTGAAAGCACCATATGTGTACACTTTTCAGGGAACCAGTGTTACATTATTATTATTTATATAATATTATAGTATTTATTCATATTTTGAATTAGCTTTAATTTTATAATTTTTTTTCAGCTTTATTTCAATTACTGAAAATAGTTTTAATAGTTTTAGTTTTAGTTAAAGGGATAGTTCACCCAAAAATGAAAATTCTGTCATCATTTACTCAACCTCACGTTGTTCCAAACCTGTATTTTGAAGAATATGAGTAACCAAACAGTTGATGGACCCCATTGACTACCATAGTAGGAAAAAAAAATACTATGGATGCCAATGGAGTCCATCGACTGTTTGGTTTCCGACATTCTTCAAAATATCTTCTTTTGTGTTCAGCAGGAGAAAGAAATTCATACAGGTTTGGGTAAACTATCCCTTTAACAATTACAACACTGATTTATATTTGTCTCATATTCAGCTGGGACTGGAGAAAATATCTGAAATATACTTTTGGTTGCACTTTATTTTAAGGTGACATAGTTAAATTGTACTTACTCAAATACGTTCTAAGTAATATTAATTTACATGTACTTACTAGAGTTAGGGTTAGGGTTTGGTTTAGTGTTAGTTACTTGTAATTATGCATAATTTACTGTTTTTACTATAATAAGTACATGTAGTAACGTGTAACTGTCACCTTAAAATTAAGTTTTACCATACTTTTATATTTTTATTATATTTTAAGGTATACACGTTAGTTTTAAACAATTGCTGGATTCTGAAAAGTTGTCTTTCCAGGTGCTGTAAAACAAAATAATAAAATAAGATTAAATTAAATTGTCACGGGTGGTTGCAAGAAAGCTCGTTGTAGTCCCTACCAGCTGTTTGTTGAAGTCCTTAAAAAGCGATTTCTGTAAAAGTAAATATCTCCCTTTGCATTGAACTTTGCATAACTTTGCAGATGATGTGTATGCTCAAACAGCAACATTACACACTAACTAAAGTTAAAAAAGTAAAATCATTATCAATGACCCCTTTAGGGGGTCCCTAACACAGGGATCATATTTGAAGGTCCTTGGCATAAAAAAAGTTTAAAAACCTATGCTTTAAAATACTTATGGCCTAGACATTGTAAGATTGAAAGTTTCCATGACACAACAAAATGTTTAAATAAAAAATGTATATTTTTGTCCTATTGTTTTTTTGATGGGGGGTTTATAGTAACCATGTTGCCTCCTTCAGGAATCACATCTTGTATATTCCTCACCTGCTTTGCCTCTTACTTCAGTGAAAAACTCCACAGTCAGAATTACATAATCTTTCATGTTGTCCTGACCCACATAAAGAGGCCCTCAAAATGTCCTTCAAACCTATTCCATGCTCTACGAGTTCTCCATACAGCTCGTGAAAAGAAAACGTTCCCTCGCTCCTCAGAATAACACTTTTCTTTGTAGGATTACTGTTCTGTCATCCTTCCATCCACTATCGGAGCATCGCTTGCTCTCTCTCTTGCGGGTTCATCTGTTTTCTCTGCGTCTTGGGAAAGATTCTCTGTGTTTTGGAGAGCTGGGAGCCGAGCAGGGTCTGGTGCGGAGGTGATAACTCTAAAAGGATTAAATTCACAGAGAGAGAGAGAGAGGAGAAAGAGAGACAACAAGAGAGAGTGGGAGAGTCAGAAGAGAGTTGTGAGAACTGGCCTGAGAGAATAAAACTGGCAGTGTTAGAGTAAGTCAAGGACAGTCTGGCTAGTTACTGGGCTGCTCAAATATACACAAACACTGTATTATCAGAGTTAATTACATCTTTCTTTGTGCCAGAGCACATGTGCCCTCTCTTTAACATGGAAAAGCCCCCATTTACTACCAGTCTGGTTTGTTTGGTGCTTCTTTTCATTGGCAACAGTGAAGACGTTAGCATCTAATGTCTGGGCTATGATAGTTTTTCTGACTGCTATCACTTTTTGCGCACAATCAAGCATCCTGGCTTTTGTAATTACACTCAGTTTGTAAAAATGCATATCATTCCATCTTATGTTGTTTATCATTGACATTTTCCATCTTCTTCTAGTAGTTCCTAACAGCAATAGCACAGCTAAGGCTTGTTTGAGGCACTAGCATGTTAACTAGTTTTATGAGTTAGGTTTGTGAAATAATCAGTATACTTATTACTTTTGGTCCTCTTTTTTCTGTTTAATAATAAAAGGAAGAACAATGTGGTGGGATCTTGTGATTCATTGTTTGATTAATGTGACCATTTTGTTTAAATTATTATTTGGATAATCATTGACTGCAGACCTTAGATTTTTAAAAAAATCTTTGAATCTATTTTTTCAGTGTCTGTAAAGTGCTCATGGTTGGTGGCCACTTAAGGTGTCAGTCACTCTTTTTATAAGTGTGAGGGTCTTGGCCAGAATAAGCTGCAATGAGGACTAGACCTCAAGCTGCACATCAAAAGTCTGGCTGTGTGAGATGAAGGTCAACCTCTCTCAGACTGGGTGGTTGAAAGTGCCATGAACAGTGCTTCTTAGAAAGGTGATTCACTGAGTGTATAGATCCAGGGCCTAAAATGAACTGTGTCACCTCGCAGCAGATCTTCGTTTGTGGGTGTGACGAAGGGATTCCTGCTGCTGTTTTGACTCCTTTACACATTTTATAAGCTCTTCACGAATTCTCAGCTGGTCAAAATACCATCATATGTAGGCTACACACATACAAGGATGGATTTAGCCCAGCACACAGCATTGTTTTGGTTTTCGGTAAGTTCCATCTCAAAATAGGCAATACGTCATAAAAGCCGACCAATCAGGTTGTGTACGTATCCCTATGCCTTTAGGGTCGGTATCTTTTGGTTTGGCGATGCATGCCAATTTGCCAATGTCAAATGCCAACCTGAACACTAATCAGACCAGAACTATGATTTTTCACTGGTATCTAAATATTTTGGTGTTATTACTGCCTGTTTTTGCAAAATCAGTTTCATGGCCCGGTACATTTTCTTAAGACACCGGCCAGGTGTGGCAAAAAAGTTAGTTTCAGGCCCTGTATAAATCTGTTCCATTATTTCTGTATCTTGAGAATCAGGTCTGCTGTACAGGATGTACAAGGACAAGAAAAATACATGATAAACAATCAATCCCAGCTCTGACCTCAGGTCAAAAAGATCCTTCAGACTGGAGCCCTTTTAGTTCTGCTGCCTACTGATTAACAAAATAAATACCCTGGATGCATCTCATTTGGACAGATTAGCACTGTAATTAAGGCGATTTGGAACAGAAAACTAAGCTTTGCTTGTTCAGTCTGAGGTGCCATAACTGATGCCAATTTCCTAAAATAAGATGCTTTTCTTTGATGCATGACTTAATTCAGTAGCGTGAATGATTGGCAGTGTATTACCTTTGCGAGACGATGTGCAACGGAGGTATATTTTTGCTCTATTATAGGGAAATAATAGTTATGTGATGTTGATTGAAGTATGAAAACTGGCAGGTCAGTGTGAGTGCTCCTTGTTGTTACATGTGCATTTTAATGTTCTTATGATTTTGTTTTGGCTGCCTTGACGTCATCACTTCCCTAATTTTAGAGTGTGGTTGGTATGTTGTTGCTTGGTTACCAAGTCGTATGCTCAAGCTTCCTGTCGCCTGAAGAAACTTGAGGCGTTGGGAGAAAAATAAGAAGGCAAAACACAACACAGAGACACACAGAGGTATAGAAAAAGAAAGCACTTAACATATGACAATCTCTTTAAACAAAAGACACAATAGTGCTTTTAAAGCGTTATACTGTCATTCTTATTGAAATCATTGGGCTGCCCCTGTCTCTGTCATTGTCATCTCTTCCTCTCTCTCTCTTTCTCTCTGAAACTGGTTTTTAATTACTGTCTTCAACCATGTTAAAGCCCATAAATGCTGAATACAAACAGAGGCCTGTGTAATTAAACAGATGATTAGTTGTATCTAAGGGAAACTGTGAGGCAGGGGCTCAATTCAACTGTCACAAGTTATCAAACCGCACTTGCGAACACTCCCACACTAATACTTACATTAATATGGACACACACACACTTCCATCTTTCACATACACACAAAAATATTTCATATTCGGTGGCTTTATAAAAGTAATTGGTCAAATGTATGAGCAAAGAAAAAAAGGGACAGAATGAAACACAAAAAACACAAGGTTTTACCATTTCCTCTGCCAGGCGGACAGCAGCCGTTTGCCCATTTTGTCTGCTTTGCGGCAGGATAATTACAGTCATCATGCCTCCATCTCTCTGTGGAAAGGATGCAGGGAAAAATAGCAATTATATAACAGCTTTAGTGAAGGCCATTGGACTGCAACCCTGAGAGACGATTTTGCTGTAAAAAGTAACTGCGGAAGCCATCCCTGGTTCATTATCAGTCAGGGGTCAGCATGTTGTGCGGTGGAAGCCCCCCATTTTGCGCGTAGGAGGATGAATTAAGGAAAATTAAAGGAAGTACGACACAATGGGGTCTATTGATTCCTTATTTGACCCCTTTATCTGTGTTTTAACATTTCTAAATGGTTTCTTCTGTTATTATGAGTGATTGTTGAGTGCAGAGCCCTGAAAGATATTAATAGTTTTTTGCCTAATGTACCTTGTCTGAATCTTTTCTCATTTTCCTTACTTGGAAGCCTTCGGTGCGTCTGGGCTTCATCAGAGATCACAAACGGAAAAGCGCTTGTGCTGCTAAAAAAAGCCAAGTGATTTCCAGTCAAGTGAGCTCTTGATTGTGAGACAATTTGTGTCAGTCTTTTGCACTTTCCCCTAGACTTCTTGAAGGGCATAAATCAAAAAGTCTAAGAGCGTTTTAGCTGTATCTGTGCAACTTAATCACAGACTGGTAGAATATGTGTTCTTTTTGTGCATATTCGTCGTCATCATCATCATCATCATCATTGTATTTGTTTTTTTGCATATTATATTTGCTGGGGCTAGTTGTCACATGAGGAAGGTGTCAGAAGGGCTCTATTTCAAAGGTTTTAAATCAAAAGTCAAATGTGTGTTTACTCTAGCTGGGGTTTTATATATTGGTTTCAATGAGCTTGTTCAAAATGTTTTGTGAATTCTGTCATTCAGACTAAAATTTTAATATCATCATATTCTTGTAATATCTGTTGGTAAATCAATAAACACAATAAAACCACAGTAGCATACTTTCAGACCTTAGGGTCAACTATATAGTGGGGAGAACAAGTATTTGATACACTGCGATTTTGCAAGTTTTCCTACTTTCAAAGCATGTAGAGGTCTGTAATTTTTATCATAGGTACTCTTCAACTGTGAGAGACGGAATCTAAAACAAAAATCACATTGTATGATTTTTAAATAATTAATTTGCATTTTATTGCATGACATAAGTATTTGATCACCTACCAACCAGTAAGAATTCCGGCTCTCACAGACCTGTTCGTTTTTCTTTAAGAAGCCCTCCTGTTCTCCACTCATTACCTGTATTAACTGCACCTGTTTGAACTCGTTACCTGTATAAAAGACACCTGTCCACACACTCAATCAAACAGACTCCAACTTCTCCACAATGGCCAAGACCAGAGAGCTGTGTAAGGACATCAGGGATAAAATTGTAGACCTGCACAAGGCTGGGATGGGCTACAGGACAATAGGCAAGCAGCTTGGTGAGAAGGCAACAACTGTTGGCGCAATTATTAGAAAATGGAAGAAGTTCAAGATAATGGTCAATCTCCCTCGGTCTGGGGCACCATGCAAGATCTCACCTTGTGGGGCATCAACGATCATGAGGAAGGTGAGGGATCAGCTCAGAACTACACGGCAGGACCTGGTCAATGACCTGAAGAGAGCTGGGACCACAGTCTCAAAGAAAACCATTAGTAACACACTACGCCGTCATGGATTAAAATCCTGCAGCACACACAAGGTCCCCCTGCTCAAGCCAGCGCATGTTGAGGCCCGTCTGAAGTTTGCCAATGACCATCTGGATGATCCAGAGGAGGAATGGGAGAAGGTCATGTGGTCTGATGAGACAAAAATAGAGCTTTTTGTTCTAAACTCCACTCGCCGTGTTTGGAGGAAGAAGAAGGATGAGTACAACCCCAAGAACACCATCCCAACCGTGAAGCATGAAGGTGGAAACATCATTCTTTGGGGATGCTTTTCTGCAAAGGGGACAGGACGACTGCACCGTATTGAGGGGAGGATGAATGGGGCCGTGTATCGCGAGATCTTGGCCAACAACCTCCTTCTCTCAGTGAGAGCATTGAAGATGGGTCGTGGCTGGGTCTTCCAGCATCACAACGACCCGAAACACACAGCCAGGGCAGGCTCCGTAAGAAGCATCTCAAGGTGAAGCAGTCCCCAACCTGGAGTGGCCTAGCCAGTCTCCAGACCTGAACCCAATAGAAAATCTTTGGAGGGAGCTGAAAGTCCGTATTGCCCAGCGACAGCCCCGAAACCTGAAGGATCTGGAGAAGGTCTGTATGGAGGAGTGGGCCAAAATCCCTGCTGCAGTGTGTGCAAACCTGGTCAAGAACTACAGGAAACGTATGATCTCTGTAATTGCAAACAAAGGTTTCTGTACCAAATATTAAGTTCTGCTTTTCTGATGTATCAAATACTTATGTCATGCAATAAAATGCAAATTAATTACTTAAAAATCATACAATGTGATTTTCTGGATTTTTGTTTTAGATTCCGTCACTCACAGTTGAAGAGTACCTATGATAAAAATTACAGACTTCTACATGCTTTGTAAGTGGGCAAACCTGCAAAATCGGCAGTGTATCAAATACTTGTTCTCCCCACTGTATAAGAGACTAAGATTCTGTGATTCTCCGAACTAAACAGCCCTTCATAAAAGTCAGGTCAGGGCAATATTAGGGCTATTTGTTTGCCAGAACAGTTGTTTGATATTATAGGGTGAATTCAGGTTGATTGGGACATTTTTTTGCCATTAAGACGAATGGAAAAAGTGACCCAATCAACCTGAATTCCCACTATACAATGCAATTTGGGCACTATTTTTATGTTATTGATAAATCACCACATAAAACTTAATATGACAATCACAATGAAATTGCTTTTGTTAACTTTTTGATGTTATGCTACATAGTGACTGTCAACTTTTTAAAATAGTTTAAATAGTTAAACATATATGCACCCAATTTGATTACAGGTGCAATGTAATAACCAAGAAAAAAAATAAACACACACTGGCATTTCAGTGCACCTTTTCGACTAATTAGCTCTCCATCAGACATTTTGTGCTCCAGTTGAAGTGATTTCGATCAGTACTTTTAGAACAAGTTCTAGATCATTTAAAGGTTAAATAAATGATAGTCCTGTCGGCACACTCTTTTAGCTGCCAGACCTGACCTGTGATCAGGTGGAAATGATGAGGGCAGATGTAGAAGTGATCTGTCCATCTCTCTATCTACACTCACCTAAAGGATTATTAGGAACACCTGTTCAATTTCTCATTAATGCAATTATCTAATCAACCAATCACATGGCAGTTGCTTCAATGCATTTAGGGGTGTGGTCCTGGTCAAGACAATCTCCTGAACTCCAAACTGAATGTCAGAATGGGAAAGAAAGGTGATTTAAGCAATTTTGAGCGTGGCATGGTTGTTGGTGCCAGACGGGCCGGTCTGAGTATTTCACAATCTGCTCAGTTACTGGGATTTTCACGCACAACCATTTCTAGAGTTTACAAAGAATGGTGTGAAAAGGGAAAAACATCCAGTATGCGGCAGTCCTGTGGGCGAAAATGCCTTGTTGATGCTAGAGGTCAGAGGAGAATGGGCCGACTGATTCAAGCTGATAGAAGAGCAACTTTGACTGAAATAACCACTCGTTACAACCGAGGTATGCAGCAAAGCATTTGTGAAGCCACAACACGCACAACCTTGAGGCGGATGGGCTACAACAGCAGAAGACCCCACCGGGTACCACTCATCTCCACTACAAATAGGAAAAAGAGGCTACAATTTGCACGAGCTCACCAAAATTGGACAGTTGAAGACTGGAAAAATGTTGCCTGGTCTGATGAGTCTCGATTTCTGTTGAGACATTCAGATGGTAGAGTCAGAATTTGGCGTAAACAGAACGAGAACATGGATCCACTTGTTACCACTGTGCAGGCTGGTGGTGGTGGTGTAATGGTGTGGGGGATGTTTTCTTGGCACACTTTAGGCCCCTTAGTGCCAATTGGGCATCGTTTAAATGCCACGGCCTACCTGAGCATTGTTTCTGACCATGTCCATCCCTTTATGACCACCATGTACCCATCCTCTGATGGCTACTTCCAGCAGGATAATGCACCATGTCACAAAGCTCGAATCATTTCAAATTGGTTTCTTGAACATGACAATGAGTTCACTGTACTAAAATGGCCCCCACAGTCACCCCACATCTCAACCCAATAGAGCATCTTTGGGATGTGGTGGAACAGGAGCTTCGTGCCCTGGATGTGCATCCCACAAATCTCCATAAACTGCAAGATGCTATCCTATCAATATGGGCCAACATTTCTAAAGAATGCTTTCAGCACCTTGTTGAATCAATGCCACGTAGAATTAAGGCAGTTCTGAAGGCGAAAGGGGGTCAAACACAGTATTAGTATGGTGTTCCTAATAATCCTTTAGGTGAGTGTATATTAAGCCTGTGTGACTACAGAATATTGAGGAGAAACCAGAAAACATCTCCATAACTGTTTCAACTCAAACCATTTGTTTTTTTTAATCAGACCAACATAGTAGCATCACCACTGTAAAAAGTAATACGCTATATCTACTCAATAAAATTGTGGAAGCAGATTACAAGCAATATTATTAATTAATTAATTAAATTATTAATTAATTAATTAATTAATAATTAAATTCAACAAATAAGAATCGAGTCAAATTAATTCCTTAAATGTCAACTCATTTAAAATGAGTAAAATTTAAATAAAATTTAAACAAAAATATCTGAATAACAGACAGATGTCAAAGATGAATTAAGAACTCTTAATTATTAAGATAATCTCTTAAAATAATTAACAATTTTTTTTATTGCCAACATTGAAGACACCTGATGATAACAAGCAGAATCACTGAAGGAAAGAGAAACAAAAGAACTACAACTCACTTCAGCCACAGCCTTAGACGAAGACATTAAATCTCTCTTATTAGTTTTTTGATTTTATTTTAATTAATATTATTTATTCTGTTCTATCTATTTACTTGTTCAGTCTGCTTAGTGTGTATTACTATGCCTGATTGTCATCTTGTGTTATTCTGTATTATTTTGTAAACATGTATTGTCTTTTTGTATATTTTGTTGTTACTATTACTTGCATGTCCAGTGATGACGCCTTTTCCCCTGTATGTTTTTAGTTCAATTTAACTTATTACTAACCTTATTACTAAACCAACTGACTTTATTTCTGTCATTCGTCTACAGTTCTGTTTGAGAATTAACAGAGGTTTAGATGTTGATGTTTTATTGAAAATGTTTGGTCACCATTATGGTGATCAGTATTTGCTTTAGTTGGGGAGTTTGACTCTTGGCTTTTTATGTCAGTTTGTGTTTTTTGTAATGGTGTTGGCTAAAGCACATAATTTGTTGCAAAGATAGGACATTTTTAGGTATTGGGAAATCACTTAAGACCACTGCAAACTTTCGGTCAAGAAAGTTTCCATTATCTTTTCTGTTTTATGTTTGGTTTTACAGCCAAAAGTGACACTGTCACCTTTTTGTTGATATATCTTTTTTTGTTTTATATCTCTATAATTCACTGATTGTTCTAGTTGTAATGTTATTTAATCGACAGGATGACTGACTGCTGTCAGATTTAATCACACTGCTGGAAAAGAACCTGCGGGAGAATAGCACACTCACACACACGATTTTGGTGTATTTTAGTGCATTTTAGAATTATAAGTATAGAGGATTTAATTGAAATAAACACTCAAGTAGGATATATGAACACAGTTTTTCTTAAGATTACTCATGGTGTATTGTATGGTCATACAATGTGGTTATGTACTGTTTATGTCAGGTGCCCTGCTGGGACACAGTGTAATCAAAATTTATGAGATATTAATACATATTAATACCAAAGAAGAGACCACATCTCCCTTTAAACACCCACATGCAATATCTCAAGCCAGTGAATATTTCTCAGACATATATATAAGTCTGTACTCACACACTGACTTACTCGTAGATCATACACACACACATATATACTCGTATACCTGTTTGTCTGCCTTTTTAATTCAGATTTTTCTGTCTCACTGCTGATATACGGCGGCATTAATGTGATGTTTTTTCACCATCTGATAAAAATAAAGTCACTTTGTCAATGTGTAGGAGGCCCTTTGGGGAAAAAGGGATAAACTCTTTCTAAGTTAATTAGCAGTCTCGAAAGACCAGATGAGAGAAGCAAAGTCCTGATAGAACTGTGGATCTGCCAGTCTGAATCAAAAGACTTTTAAAGAAACAACAGTTTTAGATTGGTAAAAGCATCCTAAAATAGTCGTTCTCTGATCTTATTGTACCATTCAGCGAGGGATTTCATCTCCCTCACTCTTTCTCTTCACCATTACCAAGAATATTGTCACCTTGAGTAAGGCTGAGGGTAATGTGTGTGTGGGCGTTGTGCGTCAGGAATCGAATATCTATCCATAGGAAAAATTGCCTCTAATCGTTTCATTAAACGCGTTCATGGTGAAAGGCAGTAATTGGTTGGGGGTTGATAAGTAAGCCTTGCTTAAAATGGGCTCGAAGACGATAGCACCCCACAAGGCCCTTGCAAATCAATAATATGGAGGTTAGCAGGATGTTTAAAAGCTGGAACTTACAGACATCTCCCCTTGCTGTGGGGGTGACCGTCTGACATGCCTGGGGTACCCATAACATTTTCTGTAATGGCTATGAGATGAAAAATATCAGTGTTACACTTCGAAGCAAAAGGTCAAAACATTAAAAACTTGTAGATTAAAACTCATTTTCTATGAATAACTTAATCTGTCTGACTGTATCAGATATTAAATTGCAATATTTTTAATCTTCTACATCATCATCTATTATCATCAAGTTACTGTTTTGTGATTGTGTGATATGAATTCTGAATTCAGTGGCTAATTGTATTTGCATGTATTTGTGTTTGTTTTGTATTAATAAATGCACATGACAGCACTGTGTGCAACCTAATCATATTAAGATTCAATTCCATTGAGTCAAGCAGCAGAAAAAACAACACTCTTCAAATTAATTAAGATGGGCTGCTCATGCTGGCTATACTGCTATGACACAAAGCTGGCCATTCCTTTTATTGAATTAGATAAATCCCAGATATATGGTAAAGATCTTTATTGTTAGTTTTAACCAGGTTATTTAAGTCCTGTCCAGTGATGTTCTCTATCTGATGGACACTCGGAACCTGACCTGTCTGACTCACTGCAGGTACAACATCCCTTGCACCACAAAAGCTGAAGTCAGAACTACTGTCACAGTGAATCACAGGCTTTACTGGACTCAGCTAAATTATTTAATGCTGTGAGACAGTATGTGAACTCAGTTCAGCCCACAGAAAAGCAGAAACTGCTCTCTAAAAATATGTCAGAAAAAACTGTTAAACTCATAGCATTTAATTATGGACTGAAAATGAAAATGTTGCTTAAATTGTCCTTTTTACTTTCCTCTCTTTCATTTACATCTTTGTGATTCACCTGCTGCTTCTTATAAGTTGGCAAGCAAAATATGGAGTATACTGCCCCCTTGAGGGCTACAGGAAAACAAGAAAAATACATTTCAAAATAAAGAAGCCTGAGAAAGAAACATTACTGAAAAGATTTTATAATAATATTTTTTCAGACACCAGATTTAAGCACCAGGATTAAGCTTAGTCTCTGACTAAAATGCATGTTTGAGCTGTTTTAACTGAAAGCAAGTTGCACTGACATATCTTCAATTATGTCACTGCCATATTAAAGCTGGGACCAAGATGGGTCTTGCGCATGTTGCCCAGTTGGGGCCAACCTAGTGGCAAGTGCAATTCTGCATGAAATCCATGTGGACAATTGGCATGGGGCCATTATGGAACCCACAGATAATCTTATATAGGGCCCAGTTTTTCAGCCCATTTTATACCCTGTGACCCTGCACCACAAAACCAGTCATAAGTCGCACGGGTATATTTGTGGCAATAGCCAATAATACATTGTATGGGTCAAAATTATAGATTTTTCTTTTATGCCAAAAATCATTAGGATATTAAGTAAAGATCATGTTCCATGAAGATATTTTGTAAATTTCCTACCTTAAATATATCAAAAATGTATTATTATTAGTAATATGCATTGCTAAGGACTTCATTTGGACAACTTTAAAGGCGATTTTCTCAATATTTTCTTGTTTGCACCCTCAGATACCAGATTGTCAAATAGTTGGCCAAATATATCCTAACAAACCATACATCAATGAAAAGCTTATTTATTAAGCTATCAATATTAATTAATTAAGCTACAATACTATTAATTAGCAATTTTAAAAAAACTGGCCCTTATGACCGGTTTTGTGGTCCAGGGTCACAGGGCCCCACATGTTTTGGCTGGGTTGTTTTTTATCAAGAGACACACCAATAATGTTTTTTTCTAAGACACATTTATAAAAGCTACTTAAATGTCCTAATTGAACTAAGGCCTAATCCTGACTTAATCTAAGCCCTGTCTGTGAAACCAGGCCTATATTTTTTTTTACATAGCATTTACTTGGGATAACATGTCAAATTGATAATAATTTTTTTTTTTTTTATGTATGTGCCCTTTAATAGATTCAAAAACACATTTCAAACATGATGATATACCTATTTCAAAATGTTTTACAATAGAAAAATGTAAGAGAAAGGTTATGCAATTGTTAAAGGCAGTGTTATTTTAGTATCCTTGGTTTACTATTATAGTTTTTTTAAGATTTTGAATTAGATTTTTTATGTTCTGTTTACATTTTCATTTTAGTTAAAGTTTTAGTAATTTTGTTGTTTTGTCATTTTTATTAGTTTTTGTTTTCAAATATATAGTCTATATAGTTTTATTAAGTTTTAGTTTTTAGTTTATTTAGTTTTAGTAATTTCAGTACTTTTGCATAAACTAAAGGACAATGAGAAATGTTGCCTTGGCAACTAGCTTAAATAAAATAAGTTTTTTATATTTTAATTCCATTAATGTTTATTTTATTTCAATTAATGATTTTTTTATGCTTTAAATTTAGTTAACGATAATAGCCCTGTGGGTTAAAGACATATTTTATGTTAACAGAGCAGGACTGTGACCCAGTAACCTCTCAATTAGAGGTCAAATGTCACAATGGAACAATTCATCCCTGTTTGGGAGAAGAGTTTCAGAATCACCTGTCTCTAACCTCAGTGGGAAGGAATCTTCTCTAAAGTCATACTTTTTCAATTGAGTAGGCCTACATGTTTGTTCTCATCGGCAGTTACCTGTCCAAAACTGCAGAATTAACTACTGCCACAAACTTCATCAGGTTAGGCTGTTTGTCTGCCTCATGTAATTGAGATAATCCCTTAAATGTTCATATTTGAACGTTTTGGATTAACAGCAGTGCTCTTTTACAGGCCTATAGACTAGCCCACAGTTCATGCACTTTTATGTCACCAAACTGTCAGTCAATGGCTTTTGTAATGCTCATTTGCTGTCATTGCTGCAGCGGATGTCTCGCCTCCTCGTGAATTAACAAAAGCTTTAAGAGGGTATCCCAGCATCGCCTGGCTGTCTCCCGGGGAAACGTCCCTGGTAAACAAGAGCGAATCTCCGCGCAACCGGGCGGCAGCAGCAGCAGCAGCAGCCCTCGTGTCGTGTTGTGATTGCTGAAACTGGCGCGCGCGACACGTCCATCCACCTCAGAGCAAGACAGAGCGAAAAGAACATCTTTTACATTGAGTCACCATTTTAAGTCAAGTGGCTAAATAGGTAAAATTAACTTTACAGTGGTTTAAAATACATTTGTGTTTGATTGACGAGCTCAAGGGCTGTGAGCGATGGATAGAAAAGGAAACAAGCGGCGCGCCACTTCGGCTGGGTACCGTTTACCGGACCGACCCAATGGTCCTCTCGCCTCTCAGTCCTCGGTCTCAGTGTTCAGGCATTCAGCGGGCAGGACACGAAACACCGGTGAGACACCAGCGCAAGACGATGATACCCGAGATCCCGTAAAGCAAGACCAGGTTTGGAAAGAGTTTGTGCGCGCGGAGCGAACCGGTATGAAAGAATGGTAAGAAAGAGAATTCACTTTCACTGGAGTTGCCTGCTTGTTACTCACTTTCCCTGGAGTTACGTTACTAATCTTTTCTTTCCCTTCTTAAATGTGCCATTGTTTGACCCGTTATTTGATACGGGATGGATTGTGGTTGACCAGGCGCCCCCTGGACGGTGTGCGTTACGGTTACTAATCCTCTTTACCAACTAAATATACAGCCGTGGTTACTGTACACAGAAACACCATCATATAACAAAACGATGACGATTTCGCTTCTAAATAATTAATTGCATCGTATCGTCTGGATATAGGAGAATATCGCGTTTTAAATGCTTTATGGTTGTTTTATAACAGGGAGAAGAACTGGAGTTTCCTGATGAACTTTGACCAGCTGGTAAGAAACCCTCTCCTCTCATCAGTGATGCTCTTTGCCAATAACCCAGATCTGCTGCTGCACTCAAATTTATTTTTATTTTTTTTAAGATTTACGCATTTCAATTAATAGTAAAATTCCATCAAATTGAATTGTATAATTGAACAATCCTTAATCAGTTATTCAATTAAAATATGTAAGGATTATTCAATTCAATTTGATGGAATTTTACTATTAATTGAAATGCGTAAATCTTAAAAAAGGCTTAATTTTTTTAAGTGTGATATGTTTTTTTTTTTTTTTTTTTAGAATATTGTTAAAATGTCAATATAATTTACACTAGTTTTCAAAAGTTTGGAGTCAGTAAGATTTTTTTTAAAAATAGATTAATAGGCTACTTTCATTCAGCAAGAATGCATTAAATTGATCTAAAGTGACAGTAGAAACATTTATGTCACAGAAGATCTATTTAAAAAAATGCTGTTCTTTAAACTTTTTATTCATCAAAAAATCCTGGAAAAATTGTATCACTTTTTCCACAAAAATATTATGCAGCACAATGTTTTCAACATTAATGAGAAATGTTTCTTGAGCACCGAATCACCACAGAACTGTTTTTACGGTATTTTAGCTAAATTAAAAAAAATCTTACTGACCTAAAACTTTTGAACAGTATCATTTATAATGAAATAGTATTAAAATGATTTGCATCTCTTGGTTGAAAAAGTTATTGCACTTTCTAATAAATTGTTATTTTTCTTGTTGATTAGTTCAGGGTCCTGGGTCTCTGGCTTTCATGTTTATTTTCTGTAATGATTAGTGAACTCAAAAAATGAGTGAGAGCTGGATCCAAATGCAGTCATTTTATTAACAAAAAATAAACAAAAACAAATCAAACAAGAAATAACATAAAAGTCCACAGTCTCCACACAAGACCAGGGGAACACAGGCTGGGATCATGACGAATATAAAAAGCGATTTTATTTACATGAAGCTGGTCATACTTCATGTTCATGTGACTATAGCCATATGCAATTCATGGTTACTGATAAACTTTACAAAGCATTTAATATATTGTATATTAAATATATGATTTTCATTGAAGCTATCATTTATCTTCATTCAGTTTCATGATGGAGTACATAAAGCTGCATTATTAGGTCTAAATGTTGTTTTGTTAATTTAGTTGTATTACCCTCATTCTCACAGGGTCATCCCCGTACAGAAACTCCTCTCCCCAGCTCTGTGTCTTTATATTCAGATAGAGTCCCAAACACCAGTAACCAAATGTTCGGCAACGGCCTGTACACTGAGTTGGGCAAGGAAATGATTCGCCTGGACAACCTGCTAATCTTGACAGCGAACCACCGCAAAACCAAAAGGAATCCAGAGATGCATCCCTGCTGAGGTTTAACAGGCACAGGATGTGTTAAAAACACTCTCTAGTGTATTAGCAGAGATTTGATCCCTTCTCTTGTCATGCTTTTATCTAGACAGACTCAAGAGTGTTCAGTGGGTAACAGTTCGTTTTTTTGGATGTATTTTTTTCCTCTGGACAGCGCAAATCCCAGCTGCCAACCTGTGTATGTGTGTCTTTGCTGTATGTTTGGCATTTTGTGTTAACGTTAATATGCATCTCTCAGAGTTCTGCAATATGCTGGTGGAGGCAGTAAAGATGACCCTATATTTAGAATAGACTGTTTGCATATCCTTTTTTTAGATGAACACAGGTACTCTTCAGCGTATGAATGCACATTAGTTACAGATTTGGATTAAAACTATTTTATCAGAGCTCTCTGGTATATTTTTCTGTTCTTGTACATTGAAAGGGTTAGAGTTAGTTTTGTTTGCATCTCAAGAGAAACGAGGCATTAGATGTGTTAGTTAATTTTTCACAGTTAAGTTTACATATAATCAGCCAATTGAGACATAAGATCCATGAAACATTAGAAGTAATAGAACTGGAATATTTAGCCAAGAACTACTACATATATAATTGTTTTTTATTATTATTTATTTTTTTATTAAAGATTGCCAAATTATATTCCAATAAAGATTTTCTCCCTTTAAACAGGTACATGTGCCTTCTTTTTGGCTCTGAATGTGTGATCACAGTCATTCATATATTTTCCTTTTTTTTTCTCCTTTAAATTTTGAAAGAAAGAAGGGTGGAAATGGGATTGGGAAATGACACACGCAAGATAACTGTGGTGTCAAAGAGTTTGGACTTTTCTTTTTATTTTCCTAGTAATTTGATGTGTACTAATAATTGTAACTGAGTTGAAATTTGAGGGAGGTTAGGAATGCAGAAAATAGAGGGTCAGTTTAATCATGCTTGTGAGAAAAATACATTCAGGTAATATTAGTACTGCCAGGTTATTTCTTATGTAGCCTATGTGCCATTAGAGATAAAACGCACCCTCTAGTGGAAGAATTTGCCCCTTAAACAATATCAACAAGTGAACATTTACTTCATAATGTAGTTACACCGACAAGAGGTCGCTGTTACACTCTTTCAGTGGGGAGTTGCTTCTTCACTGTTCCCACATGCTACTTCAAAATTATACAATTTAATTTGAGACTAAATTTATGAAGGCCTCTACCATTTTTATGGAAGATGGTTATTTATGAACAACCCATTTTATAAATAAACTAGGGCTGTCAAGCGATTAAAATGTTTAATCTAATTAATTACACAATGTGGCGATTCATTAATCTAATTAATCGCAAATTAATCGCACATCAAATTTGGCTGAGAAATTAATCCCAAAAGATAATTTAAAGTCATCAAATAGACATTACAAAAAGTAGCTTCAGAAAGAAATATTTTTGGGTGAATTATACCTTTAATGTTTGTTTTTATTAATATGGAAATATGAAATTATTTTTAATGAAATTATACTCTAAATAAGAAACTAAAACTGCCAGTAGGTGGCGGTAAATGTCTAATTGAGTAAGTCATTGAGTCATTCATTCATTCGATTCGTTCAAACGGCTGATTCATTCATTCAGTAATGGTTCTCTTTATGGTCCATTGAATCATTGGTTCACTCGATCGTTCAAAACAGTTATTTTTGTTGGCAAAACTGAGCAAAACAGACAATATTGTGTCTAAAACAACACTATAATTACTTATATATTTTTATTAAATTGTTGTATAAGATCAGTATCGCATTTGCACTCGTCTCGTGCTCGACAAGAAAAGTAACATGCGGATGCGTTTTATCAGATGACGATGTATTTAGTTAAATAAAACACATGTAAGGGATGATAGTGTTGATTTTCCTTGGATACGAGTGAAAGGGAGCCTGCAGTGTATTCGAGCACCGGCGGGAACTATCACGCTCCGACGCACAACAAACGTTTCCAGTGTAAAAACGTCCTGAGACTAAAACGGGCATTTTTGCCCCATATCTTTAATTTTAGGGACATTCTAACTGCATTCTATGCTTCATCACACAGTGAGTTGTTGTCCTGCATCATATTCTTCATCAATCAACTGTATGAAATGTTAGATGACCTAAATAAGTCCGGGACGGGGCAAGTGCGTTAAATGCAGTGGTGGAATGTAACGAAGTACAAATACTTCGTTACTTTACTTAAGTACATTTTTCACGTATCTGTACTTTACTTAAGTAGAATCAATGGTGCATATTTTTTACTTTTACTTTGTTACATTTTGCAGCAATTATTATACTTTCTACTCCACTACATTTCTACAACGTTCCGTTACATTTTCGTTACATTTTCTGATCAGTTTCAGGGCTCGACATTAATGCTTGTCCGGGACAAGTGGATTTTTTTTGAAGGGGCAAGTGAAAGAGAATTTTACTTGCCCGACCGGACAAGCTGATTAAAACGTCAATAACAAAAATAACTTGGGAATCACCAAAATGCAAGAATAATTCTGCATTCATTTAGTGTAAGTGGTGATCGATAGTGGATAATAATATATAATGTAATGAACTGACGGTAACAAGGTTGCACTGTTGAGGCTCACGCAGCCTCATGAGGAGAAATCGAAAACAAATGAGCGCCTCTCACACAAAGAAACTCAGTTAACATACACGGTTAAAATTTTACAAATTGTGGAGTTTTTATATTTATAACATATGATACAGTTAAGCAACATCACACAACCAAGAGTGCTGTTTTCCTTTTCCCGGTGAGAGGGTTCAACACCCGCACTTTTTCTGCAGTTTTTCCGCAGTTTTGCACAAACGCCTTACAGCAGTCGCTCCTCCGTTTCTCTGGCCGCTCTGTCTGCGCTCGCTGCGGCTGCCTCCTCTCCCCTCCCCTCCCCTCCCTTCCCTTCCCTCTCAAACATGACACCGGCTTTGAGTGTGACCGGCTGATGATTGGCTGTTCTGCCTTAAGTCCCGCCTCTCTTGGTGTGTTAGATTTATCGGTCAGCTCGTGCTGAGGAGGCGGGAACTTATGGTTATGGTTTTTTACATCTCCCTTTTCCAGGTACTTTGAATGAGTGTTTATGCTTTCGAGGTTTTTAAATAAGCTTGATATGTGTTTGGGAAGATGTTCTGTTTATGTTTTGTTGACATGTCGAGTGTTTTCGGTATTATATTTCGAAAAAAAAGAGCAATTTGTTTTTTTTAAATGAGAGGTAGTTGGTCATATGTTCATTGGTCAGTTGCTTGTTGGTTGCATTTATATATGTATATATATATATGTTTATATTTTGTTCTTAATATATGTTGTTTGTATAATATATGTTGTTTGTATATCTGGAGTTTGTAACAAAAAATATTTCCCCCTGGGATTATTAAAGTATTTCTGATTCTGATTCTTTAGCAAGTCTACTGTTGTGTATTTTCACAACAGAGTTTTGGCTTATTTTCTGTGTGTTCCGAGTGTGTTTTTATACTTTTCTAGTATCACTCATTTAAATGGGAAGCTTTTTATATCTTGTATGTTATACCTTTTGTACCCTTCTGTCATTGTATTCATCGTTTTTATTGTTAACAAACAAACCACATCCATCCCCCGCACTTTTGAAAAGCTTGCTACGCCCCTGCTGAATACCATCACGACTGAAAATGTGACACTGATTTCATATGACAGTTCCATAAACAATTAATTAACATTAAGTCACTTACATTTTAGATGCAATATTGACTGTTTTTGTTCTATTTCAGCAGCGAAAATATTTCCAAGATCACATCAGAACCATAACGCATCTCACAGCAACAGTGTTAGCCTACTGAATGATTCAGCGTTTTGAATGAATCAAAGATTCAATGACCCGTTAATAAACGACTGCCTCATTCTTGAACGAATCAGCCGTTTAAACGAATCGACTCAATGACTCACTCATTAAGACCTGCCACCTACTGGCAGTTTAGTTTCATGTTTAAACATTCTTTCCAACATTTCTTATTTGTATATTCAAAAATATTTAAAACAATCTCATAACATTATTTAATGCAGTTGTAATTTTTCAGCGTAAATTATTTAATTTGATTGGTAACAGCCCTATAGTGTCTTATTCTAATTTAATTTATTGATCAAATTTAAGAATATAAAAGGAAAGCTGAAGCATAGCCTATATTTAATAAGATTAGGGAAAAAATGCCCTTTATAAAAGGTAAAAATATCATAAATATGCAGATTTAAATACGTCAAAGCTGATAGAACACTGGTGAGAATATTGCTTCAGAATAATGATATTTAACTCTGCAGATCACCCTGATAGATAGCCAGAATTGTAAGTCAGAATGTAAACTGGGCCACAGATGGTAAGCACAATTACATTAACCCAAAACTAACATAATTAAAATGCCACAGCCCATACTATTTTTTTTTTTTTTTTTAATTATTAGAATATAGACATTAAGAGAATAAATTGTTATGCAAGTACTTTTACTTTTAATACTTAAAGTACATTTAAAATCAGGTACTTTTTACTTAAGTAGGGTTGTCATTGTGGTACTTCTACTTTTACTAAAATAAATACATCTCTGGTTATTTGTACTTTTACTTAAGTACTGAGATTCAGTACTTCCTCCACCACTGGTTAAACGCGTTAATAATTTTAACGCGTTATTATTATTTTTTTTTTACCGTAACTAATTAACACGTTAAATCGACAGCCCTAGAGTAAACCAATAGGCCATTAATGGTCCATAATGGAGACCAACACTGCATGTTAATTTAATTTGAAAACAGAAATCATATAGGCTGTATATGCTCTTCCTTATATTCACTGAATAAGTACATTTTGATGTAATAAAAATAATTAACTAAAAAGTCAGTTTACAGGCCTGCATCACTCTGCAGCAACATGATTCATTGTGAGTTTCAGCATCATGTGTTGTCATCTCACATTTTGTAGGCCTTTGGATGAATATTTGAATGCTATCCAGATCTAAATTCTGACTTGTGATGCAGCTTGAATCATAATGGCACCGTGTTCGTTTGTTGGCCAGAGGAGAACTGACTGAGCCTGGTTTCTCACAAGGTTTTTTTCTTCATTCTGTCATCTGATGGAGTTTGGGTTCCTTGCCACTATCACCTCTGGCTTGCTTAGCTGGGTACACTTAATATTCAAATGTACTGTAAAGTTGTTTGAGAACTGAGCTGAGCTGGACGATGACACAATTTTTTGCAGAACTGCTTTATAGATGAAATTAGCAAATTTTGATAGGCTAATTGAGGATCTTTACAACGGAACTGAATCAACACTAAACTGACTTCAGCTGAACAACAGTCAAAATGCATAACTTTCCTGTTATCACTGTAAATCTGATTTAAAACAATCTGTAGGCCTATTGTATAAAGCGCTATATAAATAAAGGTGACTTGGCTTGACTTTTGGGAAACGCAGCCCAGTTCAGTCAACTCATGATGATAACAGCCTAAACTTTATGTGTTTAGAAATTATGTTGAGCAAAACAATGCGACTGATCTTCTGTGATACGTGGTGGGTGTGAGAATGATATCCGCCGGAGGATATTTACATTCTCCCGTGTGCTGTTTCGTGGGCGAGACAGAGAGAATAGGGGCTTATGGGTAAAGAATACTGCTGTTATCGTCGACGTTGGTGATGGATTCATTTAAACGGATCGGCTCTTTTGAACAACTCATTCCAAAGAATTCTTTCACGTCATGACGCAATTGCGCTATCACGTGGTGCTTGATATCCTAGCATGGCATATTGAATACTGTAAAACCTTTATATAAAGCTATATTTTGCACGTTTTTTACGTGTTTTTTTTACGTTTTAATTTAGCAATTTAGAACTTAAAAGAATTAATCAGTCGCTGATTTGAGAACCGCTCATGCGAATCGTTCGGACTCTTCTTGTGAGCCGGATCAAATGATTCATTAAAAGATCCGAGTCAAAAGAACGATTCGCTCACGGATCGGACATCGCTAGTTGATGCCAGAAAAACGAACTCGAGGCTCGAGCTACCTGCTGGAATACCGAGGAACTGATCCGCGGAACTGGCGCGAGCGACCTAATCCACTAACGACATGCGGAGACCACTTTAGGAAAGCACTCGCGAGTAACTTAAAATAATTAACTTTATCATAAATATAATACACACTGGTTCCGTTTCACGTCGCAGTTAAGCGTGTTGCAGGAATGCGTTGGAGTTTGTTGTCTGGTCGACTCCAACAGATGCTCGCCTTTGAACAACAGCAGCGTTGTTTATGAACTGGGGAAGATTTGAAGTCAGGCTCAGCCAGTCCGGAGTGCCTGGGAGAGGGGGAGAGGAGACGAGGGGAGGGAGGAGAGAGGCGGGGAGGAGAGGAGAGGGGCGCCCAGAAAACGCCCTGCTGCTGAATCCTCTCAAAATTAAAACTTTATCGCGCCATTGACGGTACGCTCGCATGAAAGGATGGGAACTTTGATCCCGCTCACTTGTTTAAAGTAACCACTTGATAGATCAATTTTGAGGGGAAGTTTAGAGAACCTCAGTTGTTCCCATTGGATTATTTTTTTCTTGCTTTATTCTGGACAAGCCCGGGGTACTTTTTGGAGGGCGGCGAGTCGGAGGCTGTCTAGGCCCGCTGCTCGACAACTTAAAAGAAGGTCTTCTATCTTTAATGTGAACCAGAAAAGTTGTGCAGATCGCTCTTCATTGCTCATACTGGCGCCAGGACAAGGTAAAAATGTCGCTAGGAGCGGAGAGAAGGATGGAAAACCGGCTAAAACAACTGGAAGCCATGATCAAAGAGCCGCGGTCTGCGATCAACTTGGAAAGTTTGCTGGTAAGTTCACCGTCATTTTTCATGAATGTTTAATGCGCCTCGAAGATCCGTTGCCTAGTGACACGAGGGGGGAAAGAAATAGCACGCGAACAACTTAACCGCGATGGTGCATTGCAGAAATGAACGTGTAGTGAACGTTACAATGAACAGTGAGGAAGCTCAGAGTGCACGTTGATGTCTCTTTTAATATGCTCGGCATTTGTACACAAACATCGCCCCCACTTCCTACTTTCCTTGTCAACAACTTGCGGGTAACCTCAAGTCCCAAACTCTGCGTATAAATCTATTCTCATGCACACTTGCCATATTTGAATAACTCTGCTGCGTCAAGTTCTGAGTTCATCTGTTGCCTCTGTCCAAATATAGTAATATTGTTGGCCTGCAACATGACAATTTCGTAATTCCCCCTTCCTGCTGTTGAAGGGTTGTTTGGTTCTGGAAGTAGACTGCTATTAACTCGCCTGCAGGTGAAGGCATTGGACACATATTTCTGAAGAGCAGGAATATTCACAGGTTGATCTAATCTTTCCAAATAGAATGGCTTTTTTGTCAACTGATAGAAGATGCCCGTTCGTTTTGTGTGTGTTTGTGGGCACATGTACAGCTCGACTAAACGTCAGAACAGTTTTTGCCAAGTGATAATATCTGGCGAGCCTGTCAACCGGTTTATTTCTGATTTAGCTATTGCCGAAAAGTATTGCCTCCTTTTGGGGACATCATCATACAGAAAAGTACTAGCATTAGAGACTTCTTTAAAAACTTTTGAATGGTAGCTTAATTCACACTCACACAAAAATAAATAAATAAAAATAAATAAATAAACTGGACTGAAACATGCATTATTGACAATACTGGTTATTTGCAGATGCCAAACATAAAATAATGGCAAACATTCTCTCATCAACCATTGGTTGGACCAACAGATAGTGTTAGGCTTGAGATGCATAAACTAAACTAGCCATGATTTGATAGCACAGCTGTTCACTTTTTAGGGAAACCAACCTACTTATGGCTTACTTATTATTTTGGATAAGAGAATCTATTTGCATGCATAAAAGAAAGTATTTTACCATAAAAAAAAAAATTTAATTAGCTTTAGGCATATGTGTGTGTTTAAACATCATAGCAGATGCATCAAGTTGGTGTAAAACTTGCTGCTCATAGTAAGTGAGGTGATTCATATGAGGCAGTCAGGAAGGCTGATCTTTTGGTACTGGATGTTCTTGGATGTGTAAACTGTATGTAAAATGGCATGTCAGATCTGTTTGACTGATTAAAGTTAATCTGGTCCAAAACCAAACAATACCCAGCAGATGCTTAATGAAGCATGATTTGACTCACCGTATCTGGGCCAGAGTTTGGTCTAAACTCTGAGAAGCTGTCTGAGAGAAAGATATGGGTCGTCTTTTCGTAGGGAATCGGTGTGTGTTTATCAAGGAGGTGTGTGTGTGTGTGAGTGTTGGTGACAGAGTTTCTCCACAGCTGAAGAATGTGTGTGTTTCCTGAGGAGGAGATGAGCAGAGGAGAAGTGGGAAGCAGTGAGTGGGAGTGAACAGGCCTCACTCTCTTTCTCTCTTTCTGTCTTTCTCTCTGCCATTTATAGCACAAGTCCATCTCTGGTTTAGCTCAGGGCAGGAGATAGCTCTGTGTGAGAGTGTTTAGCTGTAACGAGATGATTCTAGAAAACACATCGCACAGATATTTTCGTTTCTTCTTTCTCTATTTATTGCTCTATTTTGAACTCTTTAACTTGTCATTATTTCTACCTCAAGCTGATTACTGTCCGTTATCCAGCATAATGCGATTTGTTTCAAGCCTTTAAAAACGAGCATTTCAGCCTGAGATTAAACCCGCTTTGCCAAGTGCCAAATGAATCCATCAGAAATTTTCCAGATATTTTTTCCAAAGGCACTTGTCCATATTTATCGGGTCCCCAGTGCATCTACCAACCCAGAAAACGTGAAAAAGGACAACCCAGTAACTTTGTTTTGGTAAGCCTTTCTCTGCAAGCACGTGAAAAAACGAGCCGCTCTGATTTCTTTCCCCTTCTGACTTGGGAAGGGGATCTTATTATAATATTACCACCCCTTAATTTGCATGTTTCCACCCACGGTGAACGGTGAACAAGACCTTAGTGTGTATTTGACAGTTTAAACGCAACAAAAAATGTGAAAGAGAAGTTACTCACGAGACTTGGCGTCTGACAGCCAGTTGTCTGTGTGCTTCAGATAAGTGCGCTCAGAAAACGATCCATTAGGAGTTTAAACTAATATAGCTTTAAAACACGTGGAAATAATAAACTTTAATGATGAAAGAAGAACTATGCTATTCGTGAGAGGGATCACGATATAGATGATAATCAAAACCAGGCGGTTGTTAGTATTTGGCAGAGAATCCGATTGAGGCAGGAACTGAGTGGAGAGGGGGCGGCACGCAGCAGCTCATTTGCATTTAAAGGCACATGCACGAAAACAGCCTGTTCTTGACTGTAGTCAGAAATGGGTATTTACAACATGTATTTATAAATGATCTGTGAGGTATTTTAAGCTGAAACTTCACAGACACATTCTGGGGACACTTGAGACTTAAATTACATCTTGTAAAAATGGGCATAATAGGTCCCCTTTAAAGGTGCTGCGTCAGAAATCGAATACTTCACTTTCCCTACTATATAGTATGCGAAAAACAGTACGCCAACAGTAGTATAGGCGAAACAGTATAGGCGAAAAGTCCTCATATGACCTTCTACTTCCGGCGAGATTCTGAAGTGCGCATTCGATGGACACTTTACTATCCCATGAGGCCACAGGAGAGGATTTATAAATGGAAGTGAAGTGACGCAACTGACATTGCTTGGTCACATGATAATGACAACATGGCGGATGTAGTACGTCCAGATTATATTCATACTACACACATTCATACCATATAGAATGTATCGTGAAGTAAGTTCAAATTCAAATGTAGTACCTACTCATACAGTACGCAATTTCGGACACACAGAGGGACTTTATAGCGCAGCATAGTTTGAAATCAAGGATATAAACTAGGCTGCAACTAACTTTTTTTTTTTTTTTTCAATCAATTAATCTATCGATTATTTATTTGTTTTTTTTCTATTAATTACGCTGCCGTCTCGCCGTTTGAGGTAAGAGAGCCGCGGGATGTTTTCTTTAGATGCTCCTGCATAGAAGTTGTGCTGCTGTAGGCCTATGCCAATTCGGTTTACAGAGCGTGCAGAGCACCATTTTATTCCGTCTCTTTTTTAAAAAATTTCCACACATTAGATCGGGCTCCATATTTTTGTAATAATGGCTGATTTTCAGCATGTCCGGGAGCCGCCATCATTGGGGAATATAAACAGTGCGACAAATCGACGCGTTCCACGCAAATCAACTAATTTATGTAATCGACGTAAAACGATTATGTTGCCGCGTCTTGCAGCCCTAATATAAACGGAGGATTTCAAAGACTCGTTTAAATCATATAAATGCGCATTTGCTGAATGGCAGCAGTGTATGAAAAAGTATTGCGTTTTAATTATTGGACAGAGGTGTTAAATAAGAACGGTAAGTTAACGAAGACTGAGAATGTGTGTCAGGCGCAAGGTTCTTAGCACTGTCAAGATAAAAGTCTTGCTTCTGACTCTTATCAGCCTAACAGAAATATCTATTGTCTTATGCCGATAATTTCAAGTCTCAATGTTATGGAAGTAGCGACAGATCTTTTATTCCGTATCCTTTTATTTTATGATGTAGTGTAATGAATTCTAGTGTAAAGGGTTATCAAAAAGAAAAAAAATGTAGGGTGAGGTCTTGGTTCTATTCATCGTTGAACGGAGGGAGGATCTGAATGCGAGCTTGCAGTCAATTGTACAAAAGGGGCGGGGTTTATGCAGACAAATTGATTGGAACGAATCGTTCAGTCACAATAAGGTCAAGAACATGCATTTAGAAAATTTCTTGATAAATTGTTTGTCTGACGGAAATCAAACTTTTAACATGCATTTAAACGTACTTAACGTACAGATTAGGGGTTGCCATTACGCTTTGTTTTACGTTGACTAGTCACTGATCATGGCCTATAGAGGGCGCAACAGGATAAGAGATCTTGAAGTCCACTTTTATGCTCTGTTTCCAAACTGTTAAAATGACAAATAAATAGATACTCCGAGAGCTAGGGCTGCAGCGAGCGATTATTTTAGTAATCGAGTATTCTATCGATTATTCCATTGATCAATCGAGTAATCAGATAAGAAGTATTTTTTCTTTATTAAAGAGCGATACTAAATATACAAGAGAAAATAAAACAGGTCTCTTAAAATGAACAACTAATTTGTTTCCTTTTTAGAAAGGAACAAAATGAATGAAAGAAACTGAGACAAGTAATAGGCTAAATGCTGAGTTTCGGTTCATTTTTGAGAAGCAAGTTCATAGAAAGGAAAGTGGCAGCTGTTTGTTTTCTTTATACAAGCAATGTTTTGTTTTTATTGTGAAAATAGTTCACAGATTCGAATGATACTCTTATGACCATAAATTACGGAGTATTTTAAATTGTTTCCGCTGTTTTAAGAAAATTCAAGTGATCGCGCCGGCGCCTCATGCATGCGCACACACAACATATCAGTTCTAGTAACTTGACATCACAGCCTGTTCGTTGTCAAAATAAAATAGTCAACTTAATGTATAAAAAGTTACACTGCTCATTTGAAATTGTGTACAATCTGTGCCATTCCCTGTGCTGTTATGCCAAGCATATTTTTTGCGCATGTTTGTTGTCGTCGGTATTGGAACACGAAGTACAAAACTTTTAAATAATAAATATAGTTTAGCATCCAAATACATCGTGAATATGGACATATTTGGATTTGTGACAAATGAGAGAGGTAGGCTATAATGCGCGTTTCTGTTTCAGTTTAGCTTTAAACGAATTAGTTTTGGCTTGAAGTTCATATATAGGCTAGCCTACATTTTTCATTCTTGTTCTGTTCTGAATACCATTAATTTTAAAGGATTTGTTCTAGAGTGCGGGTCAACTAAAATAGCCTAGCATATTCAGCATACCCCCCCCACTCACAAATACACTCTTTCAAACCAGACCTGCTAAGAGCGGGACACAAACCAGCGATCATTTCGGTATGGGAGTCAGGCACTCTAACAAGCAGGCTATCGACTACCACATGTTGCACTCTACTTTTAAACTCTACTTCGCTTTTAAACATCTGGGTTCTGTTATATTAGGTACAATTTCTCATTTTGGAAACATTACTCAAAGCTTTTGTCCAGTTATTTACTAACGTGAAAAGTATCTGTGTAATAAGTTGAATACATGGGGTAGGTATGATAATTGCTGAACATGAAATCTTAGCAATTACATTAAAGTATGATAAAGAGGTGTGATCTTTAATTAATGTTTAATGTTAGTAGAGATGAAAATATCCAAAAACTTATAGGCTATTGTATGTAAATATATCCTATCAATTCATAGGCACTCCTTTGGCTAAAATGATCCGTTCTGAATTGGTGTGATCTGACTCAGTTCATCATTGATTGGGTGAGAACAGTTCAAACTTACTGGCTGTGAAAATCAGTGGGCACGGCTCATTATACTATACTGTACTACACATCACCGCCCCTTTATAGGGGAAAATAAACTAGACTTCCCATAGACTTCAATACAAAATAGCGGCACAAAACAACGTCTGTACACAGCCGGCAGGCGTGAATAACTTAAGAAATCACTAAGGTTAAACATGTCAAGTAATTATATGTCCAGCCTGCCTGCCAAGAGCGTGAAAGATACATCCACAAACTTAATTTGGTCAATTTAAAAACATGTCACTTCATTCTCCCAGTGTCAAATTGGTGTAACAAGTGAATGATTTTACTTCGTTTTTGAAAGTAAACATCTTTAAATGTATATATTATGTCTTTATATTTAGAGTTTACTCTGAGTTTACTGAGTGCACTTTTCTGTCCAGCCATACAACTAGCCTGACTTAGCTTTCGATAGCATCATCCATAATTCATGATTCAAAAACGAAGTAACATCATTCACTGGCTTACCTGGTGACTCGATGAGGTAAGAGTAAATGTCCGGGT
The DNA here is from genome assembly GCA_039654105.1 of Coreius guichenoti. Classification (NCBI taxonomy): domain Eukaryota; kingdom Metazoa; phylum Chordata; class Actinopteri; order Cypriniformes; family Gobionidae; genus Coreius; species Coreius guichenoti. Next base: position 19,602,180 of record CM077179.1, read on the forward strand.
AAGACACCTCTGGCCACTGGGTGGGGTTGTTACACCAATTTGACGGTGGGTGAATGAAGGGACATGTTTTTTAAATTGACCAAATTAAGTGTGTGGATGTATCTTTCACGCTCTATGGCAGGCAGGCTGGACATATAATCACTTGACATGTTTAATCTTAGTGATTTCTTAAGTTATTCACGCCTGCCGGCTGTGTACAGACGTTGTTTTGTGCCGCTATTTTGTATTGAAGTCTAGTGTATTTTATATGTATAGTGTATAGTGTCTAGGGGCGGTGACGAAATTGACAGTTGAGTTCCTGGATGTGCCAGTAGTCCGTATAAACAAAACGCCGTAAATAACACACGCTCTGTGCAACCAAAACAGTGTTTTTTTACGCCGTCATATGGCAAGATGAACAGCGTAAAAAGCAGCGCTTTTCAGGCACACTAAAACGCAGTCCAATACGGCGTCATTGACGTATTTCGCGCAATTTTTACGGCATTTGTAATCACAAAGGTGTATTTTGCGGCGCAAATACTGTTTAAAACGCCGTATTTGATGGCGTTTGGCTGTAAACGCAATTAATCTATAGCGTAATTTTGACCCTCTTGGCTTGCTATACACGGAGGAGTAATTGCTGGAACGTGAGCAAAAGGAGAGATGTGTTTATTTAGTTCAGATAAAGTACATAGCACATGCAGATCTACATTTTGAGGTAATCATTTATCATAGTAACACGGCTTGTTTTATTAAGTTAGGAGCTATAAATATGATTAAAGTGTGAGATTTAAATTACACAAATCAATGAAAGCACGCAGTTTTGAAAGCAGGAGCGCTGCGCATCACACGCACACTAAAGTTACAGCTTGTTCTGTATTTGTTGTGCTTAGCTTTGATAAATTTAATGGTGTAGGCTACATTTCGGAGATATCAAGTATATGAAGTCCCATTAAACATTTCACATACACATCACAATGACGGTGACGCATGTGCAAACTGTGTTTCGAGTAGCTCGTATCTCTTCAGCTGACGCGTGAACTGCCGCAAATAAAACTTAAATGTTCAGCGTCGCATCCTGAAGCTCAACACACAGTTGTCTTAATTTAAAAATAGCGAGACTAAATTATATTACCAGTGCTTATGCCGCTCTCTCTCGCATTGCGGTCTTTGACCTTGAAAACGAAAGTAATAGAATTACACAGTAAACTGCGTTTTACCGTGAAATGAGAGTTCCGCGTCTTTATTAAAATAAACACATTAATGATTTTTCTGTCATCCACCCGCAATTTTTGGAATGTTATTTTGTATTACTTTACCCACCCGACACGCAGATTATCTGCAGCATCTGCGGATATAACCGCGATCCGCGCATCACTACTCCTTACACATAAAATGTCTTGGTACGTTTTTCTGCAACATGGCTGTGTGTAGTTAAATGGACTAAACGAAGCCTCGACTAAACTAATGATTTTTTTGTATTCGAGTTACTCAAAGAATCGTTTCAGCCCTACCGAGAGCGCTCCACAAGATATTTTTGATTATACCATCTGGATGCTCAAAATTGATCAGGTGAATGTACGTTTTAAACAGCTTATTGTAGCCTACACGCAAGTTAATCGCCGCTCTAAACTAATGCGCTGCTGCATTGTAACCATGCGGCAACCTCCCCCAGTTTCTCTTGAAGCCAATACGGAAGTGATTTAAACTGCAATTCATCGACTGGCTGCTAGGGACAGGCTACAAAAGGGAGCAGAATCTCATTGAGCCCCATGTTAAAATGCCCAACTTTACAGCAGAAAAAAACATGTTTACAGCCTGGTACAAATTGTGGCTTTGGTCTATATGGCTAATTTTGCCCTTCATGACAAATGTGAGGGGGGTGAATTTTTTTTTTATAACTCATTTGTTTACATTATATAAAGCCTTAAAGCTCTGCATAATTAAGGGCGTGGCCACTTTGAGTGACAGGTGGATTGTCGTTTGTCTTCTGTCTGTTAGTCATCACGTCACCTCAGCTCCAGCCACGTCCCGCCTCTTTGCCCATTTTCTGTTATCCGGGAGTGACACGCGATGACGCGCTGACAAGATGGCAACAGCCGACTTTGAGGCTTCAAAACTGCTCTTCAGAACCCTATGGGTGACGTCACGGACACTACGTCCATATTTTTTTACAGTCTATGATTGTAACGCACACACATACAGTCAGTGTCTCGCACATCACGCGCACACAGAAACATTCAGTAGTGCAGAAATGTATTGTCAACGCTGTTCTGTGAATTATCAATAAAATAGCGGAGAAAATGAAAAATTCTAGCATGTATTTCTTAGTGAGAAACTCACAGCTTCACTATTAGTAGAGAGACGCTGCCAGGTAGAAGTAATTCACACGCAGTCGCTCTCTCACTAATGCATTCCTATAAATGTAATCTGCACTGTGCTACTTTATCTGTATTGGATTTAGGACGAGCAGAAATCTGAGAAGTATAACAATCCAAAGACAAAAGAACTGATAAAATAAGCTGTTATGTAGGAGCAATATCCTTGTGGGTAGCACTGTGTCATATGCCATAGCTGTGCACAAGGCAACCCGCGCTCGAGTCTCAACTCAATGTTCAGGCTTATTTGTTCATTAATGACGTCATCAGCGACTAGTCGACTCGACTTTCCTCACATAAATGTTGACTTAAAAAAAATATGAAGTCGTTCAACCTCTAATCCAGATGTGACCTGCTGAAATGAAAATTTTGAAATGCTGTCTGCTCCAACATTCCAGAGAGCAGATTTCTCCACTTCACCTGAAGATCATATAATATTCCTGCTAAAATTAGAGGGCAGCATTTGGACATGCAAACTTAAGTCACCAGCTAAACAGACACACTCTGTGAGATAAACTAATGCGCACTTGAAGGTTTGCCACAAATGCTTGCATTTTTAAACAATATTTCATATAGCAGCATGGTGGACGATCATTAAGCTGGTTCTATTGTACAGTTAAAATTGCTTCTTTAAGATAGCCAGGTGGCAGCATGGTCTGAGAGAAAGGGCAAAGGTCAGGCTCAGGAGAGAAGGTTAATGAATAACCTGTCTGTCATTTATTTAGTGTCTGTCAGATAGACAACACTTACAAAATAATTGTAGCGCACACAGTCCTGGGTTAACTGTAAAACCAGACTTCTATTCTTTATTCCTAGAAACCAGGTCTTGTATCGTTTTGGATTGGGTCAAAGTGGAATGTTTCAGTTGCGGGGTGTTTTTTTAGACACTTAGTTTGCAACCCTGAGCTAAGATAACCGGCGGTCACGCTGTAGGCTGGAATGTTGATGGGCCTTATCTCTGTTCCCTTTTTTCCTTGAGGTGTGTGGATAGCATCTGCTTGTATAGTTTGTGTGGTTGTAGCGGGTAAGAGATGCTGACCACAGTGTTCAAATTCCACCCTTGTTCCACACATAGACCTGTGTTTTGTAACTCAATTTTCTTCAAACTTTACAGTTCCCTTTTATGTATATTGTAACCTTTTATCTCACTCTCCATCTTTCAAACTCTAACCTTAAAGTTTTATTAAAAAAAAAAATTAGTGAACTTACTTAACAGTGAGATGAAATATGAGACGTGATGGTGATGTGTGAAGAAAATCAAGAGAAATCAAAGTAAATATCACTTTGTAAACCAAAGTTTTAATTGTCTTTCTGTCATTTTTGCTGTAAATAATTAAGCAAAAAGTTTAAAAATATTAAACTGAGTGAAGCATTCATATTGACAATGCTAATTTTATTGCACCATATTATTCCAAAATGTAATTTCCATCATTTCAACCACACAATGCGATTGAACACAAAACATGATTATGAATTGAACTAGAAATAATTTTTTTTTTTTTTTTTTTTCCCATGACAAAAATTACAGAATTTTCAGATTCAATGATTCAAGATTCAATGTATGTAGACAAACTAAAACTATAGAGAGCGTGAAATGTTTAAGAGTTTTTTTGTGTTCAACTATGGCACTTTTGGTCCTGTGAAGAAACACCCATAACTTCCTGTTCAACAAAAAATTGCCATATTTTGACAAATCTTCACATAGATCTTTTCCTTGCATGTTCTTAAAAAAATATATTTTATTTATATATATATATATACACTCACCTAAAGGATTATTAGGAACACCTGTTCAATTTCTCATTAATGCAATTATCTAATCAACCAATCACATGGCAGTTGCTTCAATGCATTTAGGGGTGTGGTCCTGGTCAAGACAATCTCCTGAACTCCAAACTGAATGTCAGAATGGGAAAGAAAGGTGATTTAAGCAATTTTGAGCGTGGCATGGTTGTTGGTGCCAGACGGGCCGGTCTGAGTATTTCACAATCTGCTCAGTTACTGGGATTTTCATGCACAACCATTTCTAGAGTTTACAAAGAATGGTGTGAAAAGGGAAAAACATCCAGTATGCGGCAGTCCTGTGGGCGAAAATGCCTTGTTGATGCTAGAGGTCAGAGGAGAATGGGCAGACTGATTCAAGCTGATAGAAGAGCAACTTTGACTGAAATGACCACTCGTTACAACCGAGGTATGCAGCAAAGCATTTGTGAAGCCACAACACGCACAACCTTGAGGTCGGATGGGCTACAACAGCAGAAGACCCCACAGGGTACCACTCATCTCCACTACAAATAGGAAAAAGAGGCTACAATTTGCACGAGCTCACCAAAATTGGACAGTTGAAGACTGGAAAAATGTTGCCTGGTCTGATGAGTCTCGATTTCTGTTGAGACATTCAGATGGTAGAGTCAGAATTTGGCGTAAACAGAATGAGAACATGGATCCATCATGCCTTGTTACCACTGTGCAGGCTGGTGGTGGTGGTGTAATGGTGTGGGGGATGTTTTCTTGGCACACTTTAGGCCCCTTAGTGCCAATTGGGCATCGTTTAAATGCCATGGCCTACCTGAGCATTGTTTCTGACCATGTCCATCCCTTTATGACCACCATGTACCCATCCTCTGATGGCTACTTCCAGCAGGATAATGCACCATGTCACAAAGCTCGAATCATTTCAAATTGGTTTCTTGAACATGACAATGAGTTCACTGTACTAAAATGGCCCCCACAGTCACCAGATCTCAACCCAATAGAGCATCTTTGGGATGTGGTGGAACGGGAGCTTCGTGCCCTGGATGTGCATCCCACAAATCTCCATCAACTGCAAGATGCTATCCTATCAATATGGGCCAACATTTCTAAAGAATGCTTTCAGCACCTTGTTGAATCAATGCCACGTAGAATTAAGGCAGTTCTGAAGGCGAAAGGGGGTCAAACACAGTATTAGTATGGTGTTCCTAATAATCCTTTAGGTGAGTGTGTGTGTGTATATATATATATATATATATATATATATATATATATATATATATATATATATATATATATATATATATAATATATATATTTTATATATATATATATATAAATAAAACTGTAGCCCCTATTGTATCTGTTGGTTTTCTTCTTCTTATTATTATTATTATTATTATTATTATTATTTTTCCTAAATGGGAGTCAATGGCAGCCCTATGAACCATAAGTCAGAAAATTATGAAATTTGACACAATTGTAGAGATGATCATGAAAAGTAATTGGACCAAATTTGGAGTCTCTAAGACCAACTCTATAGCGCCACCACCAGTTCAAAAATTCACATTTGAAATCATTATAACTTTTGAACCATTTGATCTAAAAAAAATAAAATTGACACCTGATTCCTCTCATCATGCTGATCACAGTAAACATCTTACATTAAGGGTGCGTCTCAATCAGCTCCCTAGTTCAGTAGTCAGGGCACTGATCAGGGAATCAGTCAATGGGCTGACTCCCTGATCAGTGCCCTGACTACTGAACTAGGGAGCTGATTGAGACGCACCCTAAGACTCCGCCCCCTAAACAGTAGTGGCCATTTTGAAAAGTACAGTATTACATTTTTTTTGCTACTAACAAGGCTCGAAATTGCTACCATTTTGGTCACATGTGCTCCCGAAATTTAATCTGTGCGATCTCAAAAAATATTTGGGCAAATAATTGTTGAGGTGCGACCGGTTTTCATTTCTCTACAAAACGTTCGCTAGTTAGTACTGAACAGTATGTGTCTGCTGTGAGCTGATACAGTGACTGGTCCACCGTTCTATAAATAACAAATTAAACTTAATCTTTACCCTCTTTAAAGCAGACTTTAGGTTGGTTAATATAAGCCATCAACAGGGCTCCAGACTAACTTTTTGCCTTGGTTGCACTGGTGCGCCTAACTTTTTTTATTTAGGTGCACCAGCACAAAATTTAGGTGCACCCAAATTTTTCCCCGGCTCGCATCATCTTTAACGCCACAATTTCAAGGTCACCTTTTTATAACACTCCATATACATTCATATATATTACGTAAATGACAACATATGCATTTACACAGGGATTAAAATCACAGGAAACAATGCTTTGAACATTACTATCTTAAAACTACAGTTTTAACAAAGTGTTATAAATTAATAAAAAAAAAAATGAAATAATAAATAATGAAATACAACTCATAATAAATAAAAATACGGAATTTTTAATTTCCTCTGCCTGCTATATATATATATATCACGCTTTGATGATTGTCATAATTATGTGGTAACGTTACTGATAGGCTATTGTAGGCTACGGTGGCCTCTACTTGTTTATATTTCTTAATAAAATTGTGCCAGCTGGAACAAATGCTATAATGAAATTATGAATTATTACGGGTAGATCACCGCAGGATTAAAAGTGGTCGAAAGTCACTTTGCAGCAGGCACAACAAATTAACAATGATACTAACGTTAGCGTTTCAGGTAGGACAGTAGATATATCAGCAAATATCGTTCTCAAAGAGATTATTTTTGGAATGTAATATAACAATGCACAATCACAGTGACGCCGACTGGGTTAAGCATTTACTGTATCTGAGGGAAAAGTTGCAGCGCGATCTGCCAGTCTCTTCAAAGGAAGATTACAAACGGCAAACGTCAATTGATTACACACGATGACTCTGTTATTTTGGTGGTTTGCTTGACGATGTGAGCACAGGACTCTTTTACTTTAATGATAGACACTTTTTTAATTTGCCTAAAACATATGGAGCTAATCCTGTTTTGTCTCCAGCTTCTTGATTCTCGCGCCACCTGAGCTGACACTGACAGGCGGTTGTCACGACAATGACGTAGTTTAGGGCGGCACAAGTTCACGTTCATTCTCTCTCTCTCACACACACACACACTCTCACACACTTGCGCTCACACACACACTTTCAGTGAAATGGACTCACAAACCGTTTCAGCGTCGCCTTTGATACTAGGGGCTGAGGTGGATCAGACCCGGCGTATTTTAAATCTACTTTTATGCAGCATTGCGTCTTTACACAGGATTTTGAGCAGACACAGAGCTGCTTTAGATCAGCCTTAACTCGACTGTGTAAAGATGCCTTATGGGTCTATTTCTTTTCATTGTTCGTCGTCTGTTTTCTTGCGTTTATTTTGCTGATGCTGATTGCCGTAACTGATTCTCTGGTGCTCCGGTCGCAGTTTCAATCACACAGTACTGAGCAGTGTAGGCCTACAGGAATATCTGGACCACAGCCAATCAGAGGCAAAGACCCGCCCCATCTCTGTCTCTGATTGGTTTAGACCACGATATGATCCAACCATGCGTGTGAGTTCCGTCAAAGGAGAACAAACGCTTCGTTGGTGGAGAGGCAGCGATGCGAGGACGTTAGGTGCACCGGTGCGACCTAGGAAAAATTTTAGTCGCACCCTTACAAATGTTGGGCGCATTCTAGAGCCCTGATCAATTTCCCTCACCGCGCTCCGTTGTCACGTGACAGGGAGATAACTAGCGCGCAGCATTTAAAGAGCTGAAGAGAGGAGGATTTTTGAAGGAGCAAGTGAAAGAGAATTTTACTTGGCCGACCGCAATTGGCAATTAATGGTGGATAATGTTACTGACTGTAACAAGGTTGCGCTGTTGAGATTGCGCTCGAGGAGAAATCAAAACAAATCAGCGCAGCAGCACACAAAAATATTAAACATGAGACATTGATTTCATACAACAGTTCAATAAACAGTTGAAATCAAGTCACTTACATTTTAGACGCAATATTGACTGTTTTTGTTCTGTTTCAGCAGCGAAAATAGTTCCAAACAAAGATCACAGCAGAACCATATATAGCGCATCTCACAGAAACACTCAACCATGCTTCATTACTGAATGATTCAGCGCTTTGAACGAATCGGTAGAGTCAAAGATTTAATGACCCATTCATAAACAACTGAATTAAGACTCATTAAGACGGTCACCTGCCGCCACCTACTGGCGGTTTAGTTTCATGTTTAAAAGTATCATCCTTTCCAACATTTCTTATTTGTATATTCAAAATATATTTAAAACAATATCATAACATTATTCAATGCAATTGTAATTTTTCAGTGAAAATTATTTAATTTGATTTGCAATGGCCCTATAGTGTCTTATTATTCTAATTTAATTTATTGATCAAATTTAAGAATTTAAAATGAAAGATGAAGCATACCTTTAATAAGATTAGGGAAAATGCCCTTTTTAAAAGGTAAAAAAATGCCCTCAGGGTAAATATCACAGATATGCAGATTTAAATAGGCTATGATAGAACTGATACAACACTGGTGAGAATATTGCTTCAGAATAAATTATATTTATAACACAAAAATCCTATTTTTTCCAGACAAGAAGCTTTTCATTCTGACAATTGAATCACCGATTTAGCCTACTTGCACGACACACACACACACATTTAAACATTATATAATATAATATATAAACATTTTAGTTGTGGTGCTCCTAAATTTTTGCTGGTGCTCCTAACTTTTTGAAGTTGGGAGCACCAGTGCTACCAAGTAAAAAAGTTAATTTCGAGCCCTGTACTAATCCTTGAAAATTTGTCCAATTTTGTCCAAAATTGGCTCAGATGATCTTTGGACCGAGCCGACTGAACTGACTGAACTGACTGAACAGAATTTTTTGACCTACTGGTCAAAAAAAAGTTATGATGTCACAAACTTAATGAGGTCAACCCAAAATGGGTTCAGAGGCTGTATCTCGGCCAAACTTTGATCAATCGAAACGAAAATTGGTACGCTTCATCGGATCCATGATCTGAGGTTCCATGCCAAATTTGGTAACAGCGCCACCTACAGGTCATGAGATCTGAATCTTATGCTAGTTAGCTTAGCACGCAAATTGCTTAGCATGCTAACCAAGTGCCATTCTTTCTAATATGGCTCTTCAGCTATCAGGTTAACCATAAGCTAAATTAATTTAGCATGCTAATCTGGTTAAAATGCTAAATAAGGCTTTTGTCTGCTCACTCTCACACTGAAAGTTCTCCTCTGCAGCTTGTTGAGTCTGTCAACGGAGTGGCGCAATCATTAACACCATGTGCCACGAGCCCCGAACCATTTAGGTCGTGGGTTTGAATCCTGTGTGGCACATGCCCAGACCGCATGAGGCACTGTGGCCAGAAGTGGTGAAAAAGTTGCTTCTGTTCCAGACATGAGAATGATCTCATCTGAAGTTATTAAATATAACATGCTGTGCATTTATATACAAAATCTTAATTTTGAGTTGATTCTCACTTGAACTATGGAACTTTGGCAGCTGTGTGAATCCATGTCTGCCCAGTGGCGCAACAAGATGAGCGACAGTCATCTGACCCACAAGTCCCGTGTGGGGGGTAACTTTATAAATTTTGTGTAATGTGTCATTTAAATTCCTTTATTATTCAGGTAAGCGTTGTACTAATTTTCGTTCCTATTAAATATAACATGCATTTAATTTATACACAAAATCTTCATTGTTAGTTTTTTTTTAAAATATTTTTCCTCCCCATTGGGAGTCTATGGCAGCCCTATGAACCATAAGTAGGAAAATTATGAAAATCGGCACACTTGTAGTGATGGTAATGAATATTAATCTGACCAACTTTGTGTCTTACATTAAGAAGTCAGAATACTTAGTAAGAATACTTTGTTTTTTTTAAAGTTACTTTTAAAGTTTTGAAACCAAAGTATTTTTATCTACTTTTTGAAACCATGGAACCATTGAAACGGCTTGGCCCCGTGAGGCTGCTTGCAGCTTTAATTATACATTATAATTATAATTCAGCAAGGATGCATTAAATGGTGTTCTTTTGAACTTTCTATTTATCAAAGAAGATTTCCACCAAAACATTAAGCAGCACAACTGTTTTCAACATTGATAATAATATGAAATGTTTCTTAAGCAGCAAATCAGCATATTAGAATGATTTTTGAAGGATCATGTGACTGGAGTAACGATCCTGAAAATTCAGCTTTGCCATCACAGGAATAAAATACATTTAAAATATATTGAAATAGAAAATTATTTTAAATTGTAATAATATTTTTAACTTGGTGAGCGTTAAAAACATTTACAGACCCCAAATATTTGAATGGTAGTGTAGGTTCAGAATGACATTCTTTTAAAAAGCAAACCATACACCTCCAGTCTGAAACATAAAGACATCTTGGAGTCTCTGAATCCACACTCTTACTGTAACTGTAACTGTATCTATGTGCAGGTGTCTAACTGATCTCAGTTTCTGTACCTTACAGTAGCGTTACCTCTGGCACGTCTTCCACAGTGAAGCAAATACAGAGCTGTAGTACAGAAGGTGGCTCTTCCCTGTGACATGAGCACACACTCCTGGGAAAGCTGTTGTGTTTAAGTTTATCCAGCAACATCTGGGATAAACAGGAGTCCAGCTGGACCCTGATACTGTTATTGTTTGCTGTCATTGTTGGATCTTATCAGTCTGCAGCAGGTTCAATCTCATCAGGAGGGTATCTGTTCTTCAGCTGGAGAGGAGATGTGGTTTCATGCGGCTAACATCCATACCTGTCCTGTGTTCTTCCCTGTATATGCTGGATATGGAATTTCATTGGATGCTGTGCTGATGAGGCCTCCGTATATGCCCTTTAAACATTTTGTCTCTTGTATTGGTTGAGTTGGATATCGTATTGCTTAGGTCAACACCATTAGCAGGTGCTACTGTTTTGCAGGAGAATCAGAGAAGTTCTGCTTCTCTACTGTGTGTGTGTGTGTGTGCGCGTGTGGCTAGAGGCAAATGGAAATATGTCTCCGGAAGAGGGATTCATCCTCCTTGAAGTTTCTCGTTTTAGACCTGAAACTAGTCTCAAGAATGATCAGGTTGCTCTGACACCTGATATTTAAATACTTTAACATGTGGTGTAATTTTACTATTATAAAACATTTAAAGGAGCAGTGCACAAAAAAATCCAATCAGCTGCTCTGCTTTTTGAATTCAACTCACTCAACTTTTTTTAGTAATTTTTATGATGCTTTTGCATGCTTTTTGAAGCTTCACAGCGCAAGTCTTTTTCACTTTTATTAAGACTCAGAAATTCTTATTGAAAGTCTTATTGGTTACAACATAAGGGTGAGTAAATGATGACAGAATTTTAATTCTTGGGCGAACTAATCTTTTAATGAAAGAAACTTGTTCTAGTTTCTGAAATATGGTTTCTGTGAAAATATTGGGTTGTCAAAATGTTCTCTCTGGACACCTCCTTCCTAGTACAGAAATGGTGACTGAAATGAAGGGTTTGGCCAGTGTGGTTTCTTTATACCAGACCTGTTGGTATATAACACCAGAATGCATCAACCACATCGAAAACTGCCCAACGGTGGTTTCAGAACTGTGATTTAAGGGGAAATGGTGCTTCGGAGCAAGATGTATTTAATTCAGAGCTTCACAACCGGACAGCAAGATGCACATTGTAATCTAGACTGAACCTTGTTTTTTCTCTCTGGTTTCATGTTTGTTAGGACCACAGCGTTATTTGATTTGTTTTTTTTATGGCATGGCATTGTGCTGTTGATGTTCCACACCCTTGTTGTGCGTTGTTATTAAGTTTGATCTGATTGTCGTGGTGGCATGTGAGATGTGTCATCTTCAGGGGTGTGTGTTTTGAGAGGTCTCTTTGTACCAGTGTGGAAAGAAAACCTTTATTATATAATTATTAAATTGTTTTAACCGTTCAAAAGCCATTTAAATTTTGGTCTCAGTAAGAAGTCGTCCCTTATGCTCACCACTCCATTCTGTGATTTTTGCTCCGATACACCATTATTTGCCGGATCGGGTATCGGTCAGACAGGACCGATCCAAATCCGATACTGTGCGTATAATATTCTGTGTTATAAGCATCATCAACGCTTCGTGCACTATATTATAAGTGTTCTGAAGCCATTCCATAGTTTAATGTGAGGTACAGACGAATATTTAAGTCATTAAATTCGTTCACGTCAATGCTTTCCTCTTCTGCGGCTGTCAGTCATTCTCCATTCAGCTTTCAAACTGTGTCGCGTTCAGTTACAACAGTCAACATGATGAAACTCTCTCCAAGATGATTCAATGTTCCTGTTATTATGCTTGATCTGTAGATAACGGTCTATGGTTTCGCATAAAATGACTTTATCTGGCTGGAGTTTATTGCTGTTTCTATCGTGTTACTTTCTATCGGGTGTCTGTTAGATCACAACACTGGAGTAGAGATTGTATTGTTCTTCACACGCACGGTAACTGAAATTTTAAACTGTTAAAAGAAAAGGCTCAATAAAATATTGCATAGATAGATACACTACGCATCGATACATCTTCCCTTTGTGTTTTGAACTTTTCAATGCGGACGGAGCGCTTCAAGCGCATCAAACTGCGCACGGGATGCGCATAAGCGCTTTGTGCCGCTCTGTATTGGAGCCTTTCGTATTATAATACTTTTGCACTATGAAAGATTATTAATAGCCTTTCTTGTTCTGCCCTATCTATAATATGTTGCTGCCTCGTTAAAAAGCTGCGTTATACATTTAAAATAAATGTCTTTTAATTTCTTAGCATATAGGCCCTATTTCTATAAATATATTTACTTGTTTTTCATGAATGTATTTTACAACGTGTAACATTTTACCAGATTTAGTGCTACACTTATTCACTTTTATTTTATTTATTTTTCCCACTAAATGTTTAGATTTTATACAATTATTGTGCACTCATGATTTTTCTAGAGTAACTTTTGCTGCTGAATTATCCACTAATCTAGTTTATCCACCATCTAGTTTATAGTAGTATTTTTGTCATAGATTGTGAATTTTTTTTTTTCTTTCTTTTTTTTTTTTTTTTTTTCTTCTTCCTTTTATAATGAAGTTGTCTGTATTTAGTAGATTGTGTTGAACACACAAAAGAGCGATTATCAGTTCAACACACTGAGGTATAGAAATTCTACATTGAATTTTTAAACAAAACTGCGCTGGTATCGGTATCGGCCGATACTCAGAAGTTTTGGTATTGGATCGGATCGGTTCTGAAAAAATGGTATCGGTGCATCCCTATTTTAAAGCTGAATTTTCAGGATCATTACTCCTCTTCAGTGTCACATGATCCTTCAGAAATCATTCTAATATGCTGATTTGATGCTCAAGAGACATTTCCTATTATTATCAATGTTGAAAACAGTTGTGCTGCTTAATTTGGTGGTAAAAGTGTGGAACTTTTTTCAGGATTCTTTGATTTAATATAAAGGTCAAAAGAACAGCAATTGTCGGAAAGAAATCTTTTGTAACATTAGTCTTTACTGTCTTTTTGATCAATTTAATGCGTCCTTACTGAATAAAAGCATTAATTTTTCTATTGAATTGTTTATTAAATGATTAAATTGTTTATAAAATTTGTCAAGCTGTTTCCCATTTTGACCTGAAACAGATTGTTATCAGTGTGATTTTTGAACAGATGTTTTGAATGTTCCTTGTCTCTTGAGTAGGTACTTATTTTGAATAAGCAATTACTTCACGACCGCTAAAAAAAGTATGTTCTATATAGTATGAATATAATCTGGACGTACTACATTCGCCATGTTGTCATTATCATGTGACCTACCAGCTCCAGTTGCGTCACTTCACTGTCATTCACAAATCCTCTCACGTGGCTTCATGGGATAGTAAAGTGTCCATCATATGCACACTTCAGAATCTCGCCGGAACTTACTTTTTGCCTACTCTTTTATGAGACAGAATTCGGATATACTACTTTTGTCGCCTACTGTTTTTTTGCCTTCTATATAGTAGGGACGTATGTGATTTCGGATGCATCCCTTGTGCATGCGCCCTGTGTGTTCACGTAATCCTGTCTCTGTGTGCATTGAAGTATGAGATCCGTTTTAATTGGACTAGTGGCATTAGCAAATTAGACTAATTAAAACGTCTGACTAACTAATAGAGGATGGAGAATACCGTTGAACACTCTTCCACAATCTGTCAGGGGTGGTATGTGATGCTCACCAGCTTCTTGCTGTTGAGTTTACAGTTTCATTGGAATCGGATATGATTCATGATCTTTATTGCACTGGAAAACCACTGCTCTACATTCTACAGAGATCCATCGGGCTGACACGTTAATAAACACATGGGTTATGGAGCCTGCTGCATTAGGTGTGTGTGTGGGTGTCTTAGAAAGGAATGATGTGGCATACCTATCATCACATTTCTATCAAGCCTGTGTACTTTGCATTCTGATCTCTGATTCTGAGGGACAGGGACTCTGCTGACTCCTGTAATCCAGCAGTAAATTGTTGATAAGCAGCTGTTTAATGTAGCTCTAGTCACTTTTCATAAAAAATAATGAAGAATTTTTTTTTAGGAGATACTGGATCTCTCTGTAGTGAAATGTAGCATTTCCACATACATCGGCTCTGTTCCAAAACCTAGTGAGCCACCTTGCTATCTACTGCCTACATTGCTGCTGTCTTCTAAGGTGGCATCATAACTGAAGTTAAACCTCATAATTGGAACTATGGGCAAAAACACATACAAATAGCTATCTTCAGGTGAGAGGACTCAACTCGCAAATTAGTTTTGATTTAGCATATACAGTATTTCTAAGCTAACAATACAATACTCTCACATATTGGGTAAAATAGTAATTTTTTTCATGTTTATTGATTATTTATTTATTTATTTATTTGAATTTTTTTTTACTGAACTGGTCTCAATGCACTATGGAATTGCTTTCCCACATGGCTATATGATTTGGGGAAAAATTCCCCCCGTGATTTAAATTTTTTTTTTTTTTTATGTATGTGTAATATATATATATATATATATATATATATGTGTGTGTGTGTGTGTGTGTGTGTGTGTGTGTGTGTGTATATATATATATATATATATATATATATATATATATATATATATATATATATATATATATATATATATATATATATAATGTATGTATATGTGTGTGTGTATATATGTATGTGTGTGTGTGTGTGTGTGTATATATATATATATATATATACACACACACACACACACACACACATATATGTATGTATGTATGTGTGTGTGTATATATACACTCACCTAAAGGATTATTAGGAACACCTGTTCAATTTCTCATTAATGCAATTATCTAATCAACCAATCACATGGCAGTTGCTTCAATGCATTTAGGGGTGTGGTCCTGGTCAAGACAATCTCCTGAACTCCAAACTGAATGTCAGAATGGGAAAGAAAGGTGATTTAAGCAATTTTGAGCGTGGCATGGTTGTTGGTGCCAGACGGGCCGGTCTGAGTATTTCACAATCTGCTCAGTTACTGGGATTTTCACGCACAACCATTTCTAGAGTTTACAAAGAATGGTGTGAAAAGGGAAAAACATCCAGTATGCGGCAGTCCTGTGGGCGAAAATGCCTTGTTGATGCTAGAGGTCAGAGGAGAATGGGCCGACTGATTCAAGCTGATAGAAGAGCAACTTTGACTGAAATAACCACTCGTTACAACCGAGGTATGCAGCAAAGCATTTGTGAAGCCACAACACGCACAACCTTGAGGCGGATGGGCTACAACAGCAGAAGACCCCACCGGGTACCACTCATCTCCACTACAAATAGGAAAAAGAGGCTACAATTTGCACAAGCTCACCAAAATTGGACAGTTGAAGACTGGAAAAATGTTGCCTGGTCTGATGAGTCTCGATTTCTGTTGAGACATTCAGATGGTAGAGTCAGAATTTGGCGTAAACAGAATGAGAACATGGATCCATCATGCCTTGTTACCACTGTGCAGGCTGGTGGTGGTGGTGTAATGGTGTGGGGGATGTTTTCTTGGCACACTTTAGGCCCCTTAGTGCCAATTGGGCATCGTTTAAATGCCACGGCCTACCTGAGCATTGTTTCTGACCATGTCCATCCCTTTATGACCACCATGTACCCATCCTCTGATGGCTACTTCCAGCAGGATAATGCACCATGTCACAAAGCTCGAATCATTTCAAATTGGTTTCTTGAACATGACAATGAGTTCACTGTACTAAAATGGCCCCCACAGTCACCAGATCTCAACCCAATAGAGCATCTTTGGGATGTGGTGGAACGGGAGCTTCATGCCCTGGATGTGCATCCCACAAATCTCCATCAACTGCAAGATGCTATCCTATCAATATGGGCCAACATTTCTAAAGAATACTTTCAGCACCTTGTTGAATCAATGCCACGTAGAATTAAGGCAGTTCTGAAGGCGAAAGGGGGTCAAACACAGTATTAGCATGGTGTTCCTAATAATCCTTTAGGTGAGTGTGTGTGTGTGTATATATATATATATATATATATATATATATATATATATATATATATATATATGCATGTATATTGCACATGTATTAATTGCACTTTTTTTGTGTGATTAATCGCACACTTATCGTGAAATCAAGCATATGCCATTTATCTGATTAAGCACATTCTTTTTGTCATCATTTGCTATATCCAGCAAAGTAAACAATCCGATTGAAGGGTGATTCTCACAAAACTGTATTTTCTGCAAGCTTCAAGGATCATTGGAGACCAAAAGGACACCAAATAACCAAATATAAGGAGTATATATAATTATATTATATAATAAATGTATACACACCTAAGAAAAACATTACAGAATTCAGTGTATAGTATATGTACAGAGCAACAACAACGAGATTGTTTTCATTTTAGACGAATCAAGCTGCGATACCGAACAGGACCACACGGAGACGCCAAAAAACCTCCTAAATCAACCGCTTTGATTTGACTGCATAAACCTACGATTACTAAACACAGCAACGTACACATGACAAATGAAACATTATCCTTCCAGAGTGTGTGGAAACAACATGAATGTACTGAAATGTGTCTGTACTTGAATGCAGCGTGCGATCAGTGATCTAGAGTGCGCACATGGTTTGTTCTTTGTGCATCAATATAAAAGACTTACTGTACGACTCCTGTAAGTCACCAAATTTTCGCTCTTCAGAAACAATCGCAGAATACGACAGTGCTCGTGTTTTAAAGCAAAGCACACACTGGAATGAATAATTCACTAAAAGCACAATGTGAGTCTCTATTCTCTCTAATATGTCTGAAGTAATCAGCCTGGCCTTCTTTACATTAGCGCTGTTTTGGACTGATTGTTTGAGTGAATTTGATTACTGGATTACTGAAAACCAGAGTTCCCAGAGTTTAACACAAACAGAGAAGCAGAATTGGGTTAGAATGGAAATTTCCTCCTATCAGGGTTACAGGTGCTTGTAAATGCTCATTGTAATTGTGATAAACTACCGACTTCTAAGATCATCTAACTGCGTGACGAAAATTACGTTAGTGACGCAGCTTCACGTACTTCTGATTAAATTATTTTATAATAATAATTAATAATTAAATTCTTTTATGTTAACGCAAGCGATTCATTTAAAGTCCTTAACGCTGACAGCACTAATGTAATATACAGTTTATGATTCCACCAAATCAGCTTATCTTTGTAAAATGGCACAGCTTTTTAAATATCTGAACGTACACTCTTAACATCAGTCAATCAAGCATTACATTATGATATTATGATAATCAAGCAATATTTAATGACTGAACTTTAGTAATTAGAACTAAAACTTGGTAACCAAGTGTGAATGCATAATTGTATAATTTTAACTGAACTTATTGGTGGTGCTTAAGATATTGTTGGTCATTCAGTTTTTCTGTAAAAAAAAAAAAATAGATAATAGTAATTATTATTAAAAGATAATACTACTACTACTGCTACTACTAATAACAATATACAGCGCACTAAAGATTAATGAGCTGCTGGGTTTATGAATATGAATCCCGTTGTCAGCGTTCGGTCGAACTGATTTGCTGAAATTAAAACGGGCGGTAATAGATGAGCGCCATATATGTGCGTGTGTGTGTGAGAGAAACAGCGCTCTCAGCAAAGCAACGGCGAGTCATGTGCCTTCACGCTAGAGTTTACAGTACGTCAAATACAGGTACGCTGCGCATCCTTTGAGCTGGATTGAAATAATACAGATCGTTTGACGGAGAGCAAAACTCTCAAGCGCTCAGAGTGTTCTGCGAGTGAAAATATTACTTGCACTTAACCTCTAACACACACACTGGCGAGTAAAATCTAAGAATGTATTAGCCAATGGCTAGTGATTTACTTGCATTGTAGAAGGTTGTAACTGTGAAATTGCAATATGAATATTTATGGCTGTCTCAAAAAAATCAACAAGCTTTTATTTTGGTGGAAAAACTGCAGGGAGACCATAAAGCATCTCTTTTGTTGAAAACAGCTGGTTTATAGATTCTTCTCTTTGCAAGTTTTGGAAAATGGTGGGCGCAATGTTCATTGTTTTTCACAGGTGGATATACTGGACTTCTCATGTCATCGATTTGTGTCTGTGCACATTCATTAGCCAAAGTGAGGAGCAGGAACACTCTCGTTCAATTCATCATCAGTACGTTTTTAATCCACTAAATAGCCGCTACAGGATAGATCCATTGATAGATGAGTGGATAGATTGATAGATTGTGTTTTTACTTTAAAATGAGACCCTGAGTAGAAATAGTTTGTTGGACAATTGTCAAATTACACTTTAAAGGCATGAGTTACAAAAATCATTTGTAGTCCTTGTCCTAAGGGTACAAGAACGACTCCGACTGATGGATAGGAATGCGTATGGTCTGTTTTGATAGGTCACTTTGAAATCAAGTGGGAATGAAGCAGATGAAATTGTCATTGGTCGACAGATGCCTATATAAGAGAGATACAGAGTAAACTAGTTACGTTATCTAATTCATGAAGAAGCTTTGACACTGTTAGCAGAACCATTACAATGCTGTTTTACTGTGTATTGTGTGTCGTGTGTGTCTTCAATGAGAAGATGAATATATAAAAAGATTGTTTAAAGTTTGACTTTTTTAATTCTTTCCAGAGCTTATCAGGTCCCTCCCTCCTTTCATTTGCTCTCTCTCTCTCTCTCTCTCTCTCTCTCTCTCTCTCTCTCTCTCTCTCTCTCTCTGTGTGGGCAGATAGGAGAAACACTGCCATATAAGGTGGTGTGATAGTGGCCTTGTCCATTTTTACTCGGGAATAGCAGCTGTTCCTCTCGCCCCCTCAGTCAAAACAACCAGGAAACCTTTTCCCAATGCTCTCTAAATGTTACAGAAATCCTGCCCTCTGTGACACTTTCTCTGTCTGCCTATAGTTCTTAACCAGGTACAGGAAATCGCCATAACGCATGGGTTCTTGTGTCCTTTTTAAAACTGCAGCAACAACATATAAATTTATAAATTTGTTAACATTATAAATGTCTTCACTGTTTCTTTTGATAAATTTTAATTCGTCCTTGCTGAATAAAAGTATTAATTTCTTTAAAAAAAAAATCTTACTGACTGCAAACTTTTGAGCGGTAGTGTAGATGCTTAAACAATCGTAATCAGAATAAAATCATTTTGATTTTGTCATAAAGCTTTGAGGTTTTGATTTTAGTTTTGATATTTTTAGAGTAATGTGTTATAGGTTTCAGGAAATGATTTTTAGCAAGTGTGAAAAACTAAAAGCCTGGTGCTACTGACACATTGATGTATCTGTCAAATTATCTGCATTGATTGAAAACTGCTTTGTGGATTTAGAGAAGTTGTTCCCTTTTGTCTGTTCTAAAATAGTAAAAATAAACATTTTCAGAATTTTTTGTAGTTAATTCTGAGTAAATATTGTGCAACGTTGTCTCATTTATCATCATAAAAGTTTATTACATATAAACATTGATGTTATATCAGCCATCTGCCACCCTTTTCTCCAGATACTGGCATCAGCATCAGCATCAGTTCATGAAGTGTTTTGGATTCCTAAACAGCTCTTAACTATATACAACAGGATGTGCGACGGTGAGGAAGGATTACTGCATTACTGCAGTTTAGCATACTTACCAGGTTGTCACGTTTGTATTGGGACATGTTGTCAAATATTTTACATGATGTGATGTCACTAGGTGTGTTACATGAATTGTGTCTTTTTTTTCTGGGCAATAATGTTAGAAATATTCAACTTTGTATATTCCACTTTCCTTAATATTTTATTTTCTCCACATATTTTTGAGAGAATTTTTAAAGAAAACCTGGTCTCAGTTGTTCCGACTTTAGATTATCTTATTGTTTACCAATGCTTATTTCAAATGGCTAAATATCTGTCAGCTAATCAGCTTGTTATATCAGTGTACTGATATACTAATTGTTAGACACAGGGGAGCTAATAAACTAAGAGGTTGTCAGTAACATGAGGGTGAAAGTGAGAATAAGGAGTGTCAGAGCGAGAGGATGTCTGCAGCTTTAACTGAAGCGTGGATAATCATTTGTCATTATTGCAGTTAGTGTTGGAGGTTGTGTTTGTGTGTAGCTGGGAGTGACTCACAGTTTGTGTGTGTGTGTGTGTGTGTGTGTGTGTGTGTGTGTGTGTAATGTTAAAATTCAGAGATGGAGTATTTTTAACTCCCACTCGGGTTTCAGTGTTTTCATTCGCCATTTGTATTCACTTACTGTATACTGTTATGCATTTCGTGCATCTTTCATAACAACCATGTTGTTGTTTTTTCTTCATTCATGTGTGAGTCTCTCAACTCAAAATGATAAACCATAAATTCATTTACGCCATTAGTCGACTAATCGCATGTTTATATTATTTGAATTACTTATATATTTGGGGGAATACTAAACTATAATGAGCCTTTCAAGGGGTCATGAACTAGCTTTTTTTATTTTTTTTATACTGTTGTCTGAGGTCAACTTATGACGTTCGCATGGATTTACATTCAAAAACGTCATAATGAATAAGTAATAGGCTATTTTCTACCCTGGTTTTGAGCCTAGCTCCTGGGACGCTCGGTTTTTATGGGCGTGCCGCATTGAAGACTTGGAAGTAAACGCCCACTGCTATGATTGGATAACAGTTTTGCATATTATAATGAGCTTCGGCTCCCCTGTCAGCACACGTCGGGAATTGTTTTAAAAACGTGTGGAAAAACGGCAACCGGAATGATTCGCCCACAGGGCTCGTCTTTATCAAACAAACACAATGATTTATCTCTCATCCACCCGCAATTAGTTGGAATGTTATGAACACTGTTTAACACCGACTATCACAGCAAGCCTAGTCATAGCCAAAACAGCCTGTGCATAACACTGTTATTACTGTCTTTTATAACACAAGCTTTTTGCCAAATATATTAAACGACAGTAAAAACTGAGTGCCCACATAGCTACAATAACCTTTGTAACCTGCAAGTTGATCAATTAAAAAAAATGCGATGCACTTACTGCCTCAGACATTCGCTGGTGAAAAAACCTTGTAACTCCATTTGAGCTTGATTTTGAAAAAATGTTAATAATATAACGACACAAGCAAGCTCCGTGTTCTGGTGCTGATTGATTTTTGCTGGTGCTCCTAACATTTTGAAGGGTTCATTTCAAGCCCTGATACTGATACTATACACGTGTTGTCTCTCCGACTGTTTACGTTGATTTATGACATAACCAACTATGTTTACTAGGATACCCGCTTGGGTTGGGTACCGTTCACATTTTAACCGGTTAAAAAATTCGATATTGGTACCGGTACCCAACAGTACCTTTTTCCCGGTACTGTACAGAAACTGTAAGTCATTTATAGAAGTGTTAATGACATTATGCCAGAGCTGCATTGGTCGCTGTCTGCCATTGTCTGTGATGTTTGTTTACTGTAATATTTACCAGTAAATAGTAGGCTACTAGCTACTTAATTAATTGAATTCATAAAAACAACCATATTAATTTTTTTTTCTTTTTAATTTAATTTCTATGAAAAGATGTCCCACAAATTCTGTGTTGTGTATTTTCTGGTAATCAAATGAAGACATAAAACATTCATTTAATTTATCTTTTAATTTAATTAAACTTTGTCAAACAAAGTGCTGTACAACTGAGCTTGTTAAAATTAATGTGATACGAGTTAAAATTAAAACATCGAAGAAAAATTGTGATTATTACTTAAAGTTTTGATAATTTATGACTATTACATTAGTGTTAGTATTATTATTACATTGAGACATGTACAACCTAAATTCTACTGTACAACAGTAATACAAACCCGATTCCAAAAAAGTTGGGACACTGTACAAATTGTGAATAAAAAAGGAATGCAATAATTTACAAATCTCATAAACTTACATTTTATTCACAATAGAATATAGATAACATATCAAATGTTGAAAGTGAGACATTTTGAAATGTCATGCCAAATATTGGCTCATTTTGGATTTCATGAGAGCTACACATTCCAAAAAAGTTGGGACAGGTAGCAATAAGAGGCCGGAAAAGTTAAATGTACATATAAGGAACAGCTGGAGGACCAATTTGCAACTTATTAGGTCAATTGGCAACATGATTGGGTATAAAAAGAGCCTCTCAGAGTGGCAGTGTCTCTCAGAAGTCAAGATGGGCAGAGGATCACCAATTCCCCCAATGCTGCGGCGAAAAATAGTGGAGCAATATCAGAAAGGAGTTTCTCAGAGAAAAATTGCAAAGAGTTTGAAGTTATCATCATCTACAGTGCATAATATCATCCAAAGATTCAGAGAATCTGGAACAATCTCTGTGCGTAAGGGTCAAGGCCGGAAAACCATACTGGATGCCCGTGATCTTCGGGCCCTTAGACGGCACTGCATCACATACAGGAATGCTACTGTAATGGAAATCACAACATGGGCTCAGGAATACTTCCAGAAAACATTGTCGGTGAACACAATCCACCGTGCCATTCGCCGTTGCCGGCTAAAACTCTATAGGTCAAAAAAGAAGCCATATCTAAACATGATCCAGAAGCGCAGGCGTTTTCTCTGGGCCAAGGCTCATTTAAAATGGACTGTGGCAAAGTGGAAAACTGTTCTTTGGTCAGACGAATCAAAATTTGAAGTTCTTTTTGGAAAACTGGGACGCCATGTCATCCGGACTAAAGAGGACAAGGACAACCCAAGTTGTTATCAGCGCTCAGTTCAGAAGCCTGCATCTCTG
This sequence comes from Coreius guichenoti, assembly GCA_039654105.1. Classification (NCBI taxonomy): domain Eukaryota; kingdom Metazoa; phylum Chordata; class Actinopteri; order Cypriniformes; family Gobionidae; genus Coreius; species Coreius guichenoti. Next base: position 19,625,638 of record CM077179.1, read on the forward strand.
ATGGTATGGGGTTGCATGAGTGCGTGTGGCATGGGCAGCTTACACATCTGGAAAGGCACCATCAATGCTAAAAGGTATATCCAAGTTCTAGAACAACATATGCCAGACCACATACTGCATCAATTACAACATCATGGCTGCGTAGAAGAAGGATCCGGGTACTGAAATGGCCAGCCTGCAGTCCAAATCTTTCACCCATAGAAAACATTTGGCGCATCATAAAGAGGAAGATGCGACAAAGAAGACCTAAGACAGTTGAGCAACTAGAAGCCTGTATTAGACAAGAATGGGACAACATTCCTATTCCTAAACTTGAGCAACTTGTCTCCTCAGTCCCCAGACGTTTGCAGACTGTTATAAAAAGAAGAGGGGATGCCACACAGTGGTAAACATGGCCTTGTCCCAACTTTTTTGAGATGTGTTGATGCCATGAAATTTAAAATCAACTTATTTTTCCCTTAAAATAATACATTTTCTCAGTTTAAACATTTGATATGTCATCTATGTTGTGTTCTGAATAAAATATTGAAATTTGAAACTTCCACATCATTGCATTCTGTTTTTATTCACAATTTGTACAGTGTCCCAACTTTTTTGGAATCGGGTTTGTATACTTCTCAAGTTAAACCGAACTTTTATTTTGACGGGTTGCCTCAAAGACCTTTGAGTTTCTGTGTGTTTATGATATGACGATAGTTTTTCTCAAATGAAACGGTAGTGACTCTCAGAGCGGCTCTGGAGATGACGTTCATGCATTCATGTCCTCATATGAGACGACAGAGATGGAAACACGTGACCGTCACGGAAACACGTGACCGTCACACGCGATTCAGAGTGTGTGCGTGAGGTAAATTAAACCGTGCGTCTGCGCCATTCATTCACACAGACACGCAGGACATGCAGGATTCGTATTTAAATAGTCTTTTTGCGGTTTAATATTCACAGACACTAGTCTATATCACCAGATGCGTTCTCAGGTACCGAAATTTGGTACGGATTGATTTAATGTGAATCGGTATTCTGTAGTACCGACGTAATTCGGTCGGTGCCCTTAAAAGTACCACGTTCGGTACCAAACCCTAATACCAGCCAAGACAGGCATGTTGATATAATTTTGTGTGAAATTGTTTGGTCAAGCGCAAGACGTGAAAGAGAAATCAATTCAGTATTCTTGTGCTTTCTGAATGCACATAATTGTACTCATTCCCGCAGATTTCGCGCTGACATCTGAAGCGCACACACATACATTAATAAAACCGCCTCTGACATACAAGTGCAAAAATTAGCTCCTTTTCCCAGCTTATTAATGGTCAGATACACTCAAAAATAATGTCACAATGCCCATCTTGGTGAGTATTAACGTAAACACAGTCGTAAACAGTTCACGAAGAATGTGTAACAGGAACAGTATTTTGATTCCATACGTGCGTCAGGTCTTAAAGGGACAGCAGCCAAATAAACGTGCCACTCTGTTGTTAATGTTATTCAAACTACAAAAAGACAAACGATCACTTATGGCTCTTGACTGATTAACTTGTGTAACTTTAATGGATTAATCTGTATTTAATTTTTTACAATTAAGATTATCCAATGTTATTTTAAATTTGATGACTTTTTTTTTTTTATTCAGTTTCTTACCTGAATACTGTTAGACCTACCTGAAAAAATAAAGCAGTCTATTTCATTTCTATCTTCTATTGTATTTATTTGTGCTATTGTTAGTAATTTGTTTATTTGTTCTTATTTTATTACTGTTTACTTGTCTTTTTAAATTCAATTTACCATTTGAAATCAAGCTTCCTTGTGCTGTGTATAAGCTATTGCAACAAAATTACCCCATTGTAAAAAATACATTGAGTTAGCAAATATTTGTGAGATAATTGTAATGGTAATTGATCGTTTATATATTAAAAAAAGCTTAAAAGCTTTATCATATAAAGTGATCTCTTAAGAAGAATTTTTTGATTGCCTAGACTTTCAATAAAAAAGAAATATTAAAAATATCTATTTGACAGTATATGCAGCGTTTTTTCCCCGTGGTATCAAAAATGGTATCGAATATCGATACTTTTTCTAGGTATTGTATCAAAGTTAGAAATTTCAGTATCGTGACAACACTAATGCACACACAAAACCGAATTGAGCTCTCTTTTACATCATCTTGCACTTGAATGTGTACATTGCCAAGGTTTAAAAACCATATGCAAATGATAAACGATGCAGCACTGACCCGATCGGGACAGTTCTGTCAACTTTTGGCCGTCGGGCAGTCCTTATTGTCGAGCCCTGCATTTAGATCCAGCGCGTCAATTCTGCATCAGTACATGTGTAGGCCTCTCACGTTGAGTGCGTAAGAAAGCGACAGTAATATCTTCATTTGTGTTCCGAAGATGAACGAAGGTCTTACGGGTTTGGAATGACATGAGGGTGAGCAATTAATGACAATTTTCATTTTTGGGTGAACTAACCCTTTAATGCACAGATCTATTTTGACATACAGTATCAGTTTTTTTTGTTGTTGTCTCGTCTGTTGCCATGGTTATCACTGTCAATCATCGCAGTTTCGGATTCAATCCACCATTTAAATAAGGTTGTCAATCCAGAAACTTTAAAATGTGCAGTTAGCAGCCTGACAAATGTATTATATACAAAAACCGAGCAAAGAGCGCTGCCATTATAATTACTGAAGCTCAGCCCCGCTACATTTCTGACTTAGCGAAAACTCCCATTATATCATGATATTGTACCGTTTTAAATATAATATACAGTGGGGAGAACAAGTATTTGATACACTGCCGATTTTGCAGGTTTTCCTACTTACAAAGCATGTAGAGGTCTGTAATTTTTATCATAGGTACTCTTCAACTGTGAGAGACGGAATCTAAAACAAAAATCCAGAAAATCACATTGTATGATTTTTTTTAAATAATTAATTTGCATTTTATTGCATGACATAAGTATTTGATCACCTACCAACCAGTAAGAATTCCGGCTCTCACAGACCTGTTAGTTTTTCTTTAAGCCCTCCTGTTCTCCACTCATTACCTGTATTAACTGCACCTGTTTGAACTCGTTACCTGTATAAAAGACACCTGTCCACACACTCAATCAAACAGACTCCAACCTCTCCACAATGGCCAAGACCAGAGAGCTGTGTAAGGACATCAGGGATAAAATTGCTGGGATGGGCTACAGGACAATAGGCAAGCAGCTTGGTGAGAAGGCAACAACTGTTGGCGCAGTTATTAGAAAATGGAAGAAGTTCAAGATGATGGTCAATCTCCCTCGGTCTGGGGCACCATGCAAGATCTCACCTCGTGGGGCATCAATGATCATGAGGAAGGTGAGGGATCAGCCCAGAACTACACGGCAGGACCTGGTCAATGACCTGAAGAGAGCTGGGACCACAGTCTCAAAGAAAACCATTAGTAACACACTACGCCGTCATGGATTAAAATCCTGCAGGCCCGTCTGAAGTTTGCCAATGACCATCTGGATGATCCAGAGGGGGAATGGGAGAAGGTCATGTGGTCTGATGAGACAAAAATAGAGCTTTTTGGTCTAAACTCCACTCGCCGTGTTTGGAGGAAGAAGAAGGATGAGTACAACCCCAAGAACACCATCCCAGCCGTGAAGCATGGAGGTGGAAACATCATTCTTTGGGGATGCTTTTCTGCAAAGGGGACAGGACGACTGCACCGTATTGAGGGGAGGATGGATCGGGCCATGTATCGCGAGATCTTGGCCAACAACCTCCTTCCCTCAGTAAGAGCATTGAAGATGGGTCGTGGCTGGGTCTTCCAGCATGACAACGACCCGAAACACACAGCCAGGGCAACTAAGGAGTGGCTCCGTAAGAAGCATCTCAAGGTCCTGGAGTGGCCTAGCCAGTCTCCAGACCTGAACCCAATAGAAAATCTTTGGAGGGAGCTGAAAGTCCGTATTGCCCAGCGACAGCCCTGAAACCTGAAGGATCTGGAGAAGGTCTGTATGGAGGAGTGGGCCAAAATCCCTGCTGCAGTGTGTGCAAACCTGGTCAAGAACTACAGGAAACGTATGATCTCTGTAATTGCAAACAAAGGTTTCTGTACCAAATATTAAGTTCTGCTTTTCTGATGTATCAAATACTTATGTCATGTAATTAATTGCTTAAAAAATCATACAATGTGATTTTTCTGGATTTTTGTTTTAGATTCCGTCTCTCACAGTTGAAGAGTACCTATGATAAAAATTACAGACTTCTACATGCTTTGTAAGTGGGCAAACCAGCAAAATCGGCAGTGTATCAAATACTTGTTCTCCCCACTGTATACCAGTATTTTTCCAGTACCGGTATACCGCGCAACCTTAGTACCAAATGATAGGGTTCCCTGTATAGTTCTTTTTGCATTCGTTTTTTTTCCTTAAGAAAGTCAAACCATCAGTATCAGCAGATATATAGTTGGCTGTTGGCTATCGGTATCTGTGGAAAAATGTTGTCTCTCTACTTATAAGTGAGTCAAACACTCACTTGGACACATGGAGGAAAAGCAATCTTCACATCTATGTTTGAATGACACAGAAAGGGTTTTTCCCCACTGTCCCCGCAGGTTGTTTATGGGCAACTCTCAAATACTTTAATGGTGCGTAGACCTGCAGGACACACATAATATTATGAATAAATGTATACGCATTTTAACTTGATTTCTTTTATTTGGCATTGTCTGCACTCATGCCTCTGTTTCTGGAATGAGTGTATTGTAATAATAGAATGAATTCTTTAAAGTCAAAACAAAATGGTCTGTGCAACCCATATTCCTTTAGATTTTATTTTATTTTATTTTATTTTATTTTATTTTATTTTATTTTATTTTATTTTATTTTATTTTATTTTATTTTATTTTATTTTATTTTATTTTATTTTATTTTATTTTATTTTATTTTATTTTATTTTATTTTATTTTATTTTATTTTAGCCTTTGCATGGCCCGTGGACCTGAAATGAATTGTGTAGGCTGAATGTCAAGTTTAACATTTTTTGCACGTCAGCAGAGGTTTGTTCAGCTCTGTAAGAACTTTCAATTAAAGGTTAAGTGTTAAAATGCTTGTCTCAGGTTAATGTGCAAAGTGGCACATTAGTGGTGCAAAAATGACACACTTTCAGGTTAAACTTTAAGCAATGCAGAGACGAAAGCAGCTGACACTCTTCATGTGTTGGTTTAAAAATGGAGCTGCAGTTTTAACCTGAAGATCCAGTATGGTTGACGTATGTTGGTGTTTGTACAGGTGGTCTACATGTGTGTTCATGGGTCGTCTAGTAACGGTGGCCCCTTGTATTTCTGGGCTGAGGAGTGGGCTTTTCAGTACACCTCACACCATCCTGATGTTTTAGTGTTTACTTTGGTGTGTTTTGGTATGTTCTGTTTCATGTCTCTGATGGTTGTATAGGAGAGAGGGCCAGAGGAAGAAACAGCACTGCGACACTACAGCAGTTTCACTGGAGCCTCTGGTGGCAGGTGTCATTTCCTGTCTGTGTGTGCTTTGAGATAGACAGTGTGTTTTTCCTTAAATAGAAGTTTTGACCTATACTGGGAAATAGGGTGTTGATATAATAAAATATAACGGACACACAGGAGTTCAATCATGTCAGCTCGTCTCCCATGATGCAATGCAGTGTTTCCTGCAGAGGTCACATGGTGAATATGTTGAATGGTGAATATGAGCGGTTACTGAATTAAAAAGTTTAATTGATTCAAATTGAGTTTGAGTTAGGGCTGCACGATTATGACAATCATAATTGTCGATTATTCCCTTGAAATTGTAATTGCGATTATTAATTACGATTATCACAATTTACATTGAATGATGTTTTGAATAGCTTCCATTGCTTGAAGCAACTGCATGCCATATTTTTGTATAAAAATTAAAAACAAGCTTAAAACACTCTTCCTGAAAAACTTTTATTACTTCTCTAAAGCATTAAGCCTCATGTCAACTATACATTGGTTTGGTGTCTTCTTTAAATAAAAAAATAAAAAAAGTAAAAATATGCAAGGTACAATAATAGGGGCTTTCGCATCGGGTAGTTCTAGGAACTAGCCACTAGGGTGGTTCCCCAAGAACTAAATGTTCCCCTAGGGGTATTTTCCTGATTGCATTCGCACTGCCAGTAGGATCTCTGAAGTGACGTAAGCAGCGCTTGTTGTTGTGACTTTTATTTTGACAGCGCTGAGAATGCCAGAGCCTGAGCACAGAGCTCTCACATTCTCCGTCTTCATTAGCTTACGATCTGTTTAACAGTCCTGTCTAATATGTTATTAGGTAGAACTATTATACAAAGAAAGTAGACATTATATGAAAAAGTATTAGCATTTGCCATATGGTTGATGTCCAATGTGACTAGCTGAGCAGAAATACATAATCATGTTTCGCTTCCTCCCCTCAAAGTTGCGTTGGATTTTCTGAGCATAAAGTTTGAGAGGTCCATCTATCACTGTTTTCCATGTTTGTAGAGTTAGTTCGTGGAGTTAATGTATAGGTTGTGTACACGGCTTTTTAAAAATGGCGAGTGCTGGTGTTTCGCGTGCATTCAACCAGTCGCCGTACACTTACGTCACTTGATTGGTAGTTTCTTATTGTGCTGGGTTAGTCCCTACTCTGAAGTAGTCGTGATTTGCCTCTCACAACGTAACATGCTCTAAACACACCTCTTTAGCACGCAGAATAATGTAAGGGGAAATTTGTTTTTGTAATCGTGGCTTTGAACGATTACGTAATCGTGGCATCCTTAATTGTAATCGCGATTAGAAATTCGATTAATTGTGCAGCCCTATTCTGAGTGAACCAACTCTGAATTGGACTCTGAATTTTCTTTTGCCAACTGTAAACAGTTTTTTTTTTTTTTTTTTTTTTAATAAAAATTATTGGTCCCACTTTATATTAGGTGTCTTTAACTACTATATACTTGCATAAAAATAAATTGTTAGGTGCAAAAAACATGTGTTACAAAACACTTTTGCTGGGTAGGGACAGGTTTCGTGGTATGGTTAGGTATAAGGGTGGGTTAAGGTGTAAGGGAAGGGTAAACAGTGTAGTTAATATGGATTTCATTGCAGATTTAATTATAAATACAGGTATTATTTAAATATAAATACAATGTAAAAACTAGGGCCGTCCCCTAATAGTCGGCTAAACGTTAATCTACGAGAAGAGGCTTAGTCAACCAAATTTTAATTAGTCGGTTGGTCGCAGAAAATAAACTCCACAGGAATTGGTGAAGTCCTGCATTCTGTAAAAGACAGATCGTTAACACAGCTGGTCCATGTGGTAATTGTGTCGGGCAGGAATTCTAAACCTTCGCCTATTATTCATCTACCATTTGAGCCTAACGTTAGCCACTTTACATGGCCGCTCGCTCTAACGTTAACCTAGATAAATGTACGCTATTACCAGGTGCATATCCAAGTGTTCGTGTGGAGTGTGGAAGCCAAATTCGTACTGTGATTATTACTGCACTTTCTATCTATAGGTGCATCCACTATATTGCAGAGATGACAAATCAGCGTCAACTTTATCTTTGTAGGCAACACTGATTTTTCTAGTCAACTAGTAGTTCATTTAAGCCATTAGTCGACTAATCGCGTGTATATTAATAAGCCATACATCATAATAATGAGCCTTTAATTGCCTATATATAATACATAGCTTAAAGCTTGGTACATACTCCGCAAGAACAAAGAAATTTGTTCGTTTTCTCGAGGTGACAAGAACAAAGTTCATTCTGGCCAGGACATTCAATACTTCACGAGAAAAGCAGGTCCCGAACATTTCCGTTTCTCTGCATTAACCCCGTCCACTTTAAATTTCTGACCAATCACACAATAGTTCTCGGACACCCACAAGAAAAAAGTTCTGCTCAGATGATGTGTTGCGAACAAGCTGCGAGAACTCCCAAACCAGGGCTGCGAGAACAAAATGACGTCATTTTGTTCTCGCAGCCCTGGGAGCAAGAACTTTTTTCTCTGTTCTTGCGGAGTATGTAATGGCCTTAATCAGCGCTCAAACGCACGCTGATAATGTTTTCTGTGTTGTCGGTAGGCCTTTTACAGTTTAAATACTCCGTCATTTTTGGTCATACAGGAGCAATGCAAACTGTAAAAGGCCTACTTTTATTTCTGTAAACTCACAATAACAACAAAATGCCTCACATATACTTGCTTCATGAGAAATATAGCCTATCTATAGAAAGATTGAAATGTCTACTTTTGAATGAACCAATCCAGGTGGAAAACAAATATTCTCAGATTATTTAATCCTGAAACGTGCCTATAGGCGCGTCCACTACTGCGGAGGAGAGTCACAGATATGCGGCTATATCATAGACTGTAAAAAAATATGGACGTAGTGTCCGTGACGTCACCCGCGCATCACTCCCAGATAACAGAAAATGGGCAAAGAGGCGGGACGTGGCTGGAGCTGAGGTGACGTGACGACTAACAGACAGAAGATAAATGACAATCCACCTGTCACTCAAAGTGTCACCTTAATTATGCAGAACTTTAAGGCTTTATATAATGTAAACGAATGAGTTATAAAAAAAATCACCCCCTCACAGTTGTCATGAAGGGCAAAATTAGCCATATAGACCAAAGCCACAATTTGTACCAGGCTGTAAACATGTTTTTTTTCATGTTTTGCATTTTAACATGGAGCTCAATGAGATTCTGCTCCCTTTTGGAGCCTGTCCCTAGCGGCCAGTCGATGAATTGCAGTTTAAGTCACTTCCGTATTGGCTTCAAGAGAAACTGGGGGAGGTTGCTGCTTGGCCTATATAATAGCGCACATTTATCTAGGTTCACGTTAGAGCGAGCGGACTTGTAAAGTTGCTACTGCTTACATGTTTCAAGTGATAAGCCATATTTGAGGTCAATGAATGATGGGCGAATGTTTGGATTTCCTGCTGTTAACGTTCTGTCCGTCACAGGCTGCGTGATTTCGCCACTTCCTGTGGGTTATTTTTTTCTGCGACTAAACGACTAATAACATTTTGGTCGACTATTAGGGGGCAGCCATAAGTTGCTGATTTAATTTCTGACATATTCATAATCGTTACTTTTGCCGGTGCACTGTGGCAAGTGTTATGGTTTAGTATTTAGTATAGGACTGCAACTAACGATTATTTTGATTTTCGATTAATCGGATGAAAAATGTAAAAATAATAAATAATTTTTTTTAATATAAATTATACATTATTAAAAAAAAAAAAAATATATATATATATATAATTAAATAAGAAATGTATTTTAATCCATTATTTTAAATACTTTTATCCCATATCCTGACCAATGCTGTCCTTCAAACAATGTGTAATATAAAGCCTATGAAAACAAATATAGTGAATGTATCTATGCAAACAACAAAAAAAAGGTTTAAAATTAGGGCTGTCGAAATGAACACGTTAACGCATGCAAATTATTTTTTTCCGTTTAATGCGTTAAAAATGTTAGTTCATTTAAAAACATAGTTAATTTAAAAAAAGCTTAAAGTGAAAATAGGATGTGTGTCAGATCCGTGTCGTGCGTCAAGTCTTAAAGTGACAGCAGCCTAATAATAAACCTGCTGCTGTCTGTGTCGTTAATGTTAATCAAAGAACAAAAGACAAAAAGAAAATCATTCACTGCTCTTGACTGAATCACTTTTGTATCTTTAATAAGGATTCATCTATATTCAATTTATAATTTATGCAGTGAAGTCTGTGCAATGTTCGTTTGTTCAATTTCTGTATATTTACCTGTTAGGATGTTTTCACACTTGAGTCCTTTTTAAAATAACTGAACTCAGACTACTTTAAGTGGACCAAGAGATGAACCAAGTGAAAAAGGGCCCAGTTCTCTTTACGTTCACACTGCCCCTGTACCTGAAAGAAGACTCAAAATCCTTTTTTATTATTATTAATTATTTTTACTATTTTGTAAAATGACATTGCTACAAATGCTGTTGAATGAGCTTAACTGTTGTTTTATCTTTTGCACAAAAATATAAATTTTGTTGCTACTACATCCATATTCTTGCACTGTAGCACACATCCATCTTTGTAAATAACATTTTTGAATTGTTTTCCTTGAATCATGTTTTTTTTTTTTTTTTTTTTTCAGGAGACAATTATAACATCAACATAGAAAAAAACCCAATAATACATATATACAATAAAAGAAAGATCTAATGAAATAAACTGCTTCAAATTTTCCAGGTACAGTAAGTATACCTAAAATCAGCATTCAAATAAGAAAGGGAATAATCAAAATGAAAAAATAAAATTGCATATTCTTCACTGTATGAATAAAATTTCTACTAATTCTTATATTAGGCTGTTGTCACTTTAACTACAGTAATGCATGGATCCAATATACTGATACAGTACACACGATGTTTACATTCACTTAAACCAACTGTTTATGTAAACTTTGTGTGTTTTTGACACTTTAAAACCGCAATGACACTAAAAAGAATGTAGTTTCGTACACGCGCTGTGACAGCTGGCTTTCTGTGCATGGCATGTGTTCGTATAACCATATATCAACATCTTTAAACTGGCAAGGCACGCAGCCGCGTTTCTCTTACACAGTTTGGAAGTGGTTGAAATGACAATAAACAAGTGTACGTTGTGAATGAATAATTTGCAGAGATCTGCCAGAAGCAGCAGCTATGATGAACAGCCGATTTGTATGGAGGCATCTGATGACCAAACTACATTGGAATTCGCAAATGGAAAAATCAAGTGAGCCCGGACTGATTTGTGTTCACAATAGACATATTTAGCGAACCGTACCGTTAGCTGAAAGCGAACCTCCCAAGATGGTCTGTTCGGTTCGCTTTTAAGGTCGTTTGGAGTGTTCACATATGGGCCAAAAATCGTGTGAACCACCCTCAGACCCCTGAAAAGGACCAAGTGTGAAAACACCCTTATACCTGCCTGGAAATCTTAATGGACTGTTTACAAGGTTACATGGGTCAAACTGCATTTTAGCAGGGCAGATAAACATATGAACAGGTCTGACTGGACCAGTAGAAGAAAACCTTTTTTCTATTTTTATTTTTATTTATTACAGTGGGTTTATGTGAAAAATTGTTTTAAGTTCACTTAAATTAAAAGTTGTTATATTTTAAAGCCTATTAAATGTTAAAAATGATCACTTTCAATTTTACTGTAATGTTGAATGGCTATAATTAAAAAGCGTTGCGCGTTGTAGGGTGTGAAAGCACCCAGTGTGCTGGTACTCACAAGTCATGACATGGAGCAAAATTGGCCTACTGTTGCAGTCTTTATGCAACTTAATGGCTGACTATATTCACAGTGTTGGTAATATATGATAGAGTGAAGTGCGAGAACAGATGGACTTGAAGAGTACGTCCATAAGATTTCACATTGTGCAGTAAGGGGTACACTTGGGTTGTTTTTAACCCAGCATTTTTTAGAGTGTAGAGAACTTTTGGAAGTTGAAGGCAGGGCAGGAGAGAGAGTGAAAATGGAGAGGAGGGGGAGAGGTGTGGCTGTTGGACATTCCGACTGCTTTTCCGGTAAGGGTTTCCAGCGAGACCATGCCTGGTATGTCGGTCACAACAGACCTGGTCTTGCTTCAAATCACTTTACAAGCGCAGCAGTGCAGTAACCGCTGGCCGTCACCTCAGTCTGCATGTGCAGGAACAAATGGGTCTGGTGGTCTCACCGTCTGTTTAATTATTTTAAATGCATTTCCGTTCATTATACGCTGCATTCCCTCTGGACAGGACATCATCCAGATGCCCAAAAAAGGTGAATAGTGTTCTGGGTAACACAGGCAGTAATAATAATAAAAAAAGATGAATTACTTGTCATATCGACTTCATCAGCAGAAGTGAATGTACTTTTTAATATCTACTAGTTTTTTTTATAAAGCCTTACTGACTTATCAATCTTAAGATTTCTTCAGGCTGGCAGTTCTGCCTAGCCATTTAACTTCCTGTCCATGAAGTATGCCTGTAGCTCATTCCACTCAGGGCTCTTCTCAGACAGATAGACATTTACAACGCAGTAACCAGATGGGATTACTTTTCTAAATTGTTAAATTATGTTTAGCTACAATTGTTTAGATAAAATGCCTGTCATTTCATGTACCGATTCTGTATATATATCAGATGGGATGCCAGGAGCACATGAACCACTGTCTGTTATGCTTCCCTTAAATTGGCCAAATGACCAAATCCGTGACAAAAGTGCATCAGGTAGCAAGCAACAAGCAACAAAGCAGCAATTAGCGTTAGGTATGGAATTTCACAAAGGTCAAAATAAATGAAGCATTGTGAAAATGTATGGAATACATGAATAGAAATGTCTAAAAAAAAAAGACATGCTCATTTTGTATGAATATTATTTACATGGAGACAATTATTTTATTGTTTTACTCAGTGTTTGTGTTTCTGTTTTTGTTTCAGGACTCTATGAATGCCCTGGTTTTAGATCTGGACTCTCCGGCCTTGCGTAAAAATAAGAACATTGAGACCTTCTTGAACAGATGTGAGTATCTGCTTTTAAGAGACCGCAGATTTTCTCTGATTGTTGTTCTGTGGGTAAAGGAAATACTTAATGGTGGCATCATGTTTTACAATGAGGCTGCTTCCTGCTACAACGTCAACAGCATTTATTTGAATTGAAATGTTTTGAGTGGCTCTTCCTAATTTGGGTCCCTCACATTAAAACACTAAAGCTCATCACATAAATAATGAACTGTCAACATACTAGAGCTGCACGATTCTGGCTAGACATCAGTGTTTATATCCGAACTATACATTTTTATTCCAGAATATTTGCAACACAGAAACAATACTGGTAAATTACCGTAAAATGACCAGAATGACTTTACCGGTAAATACACAAATATGCTGTTCACACAAGCAATGGCGTTCTGGCTTTTTACCGGTAAGAGACCATTCACACATCAGCAGCAAAATACCAGTAAATTCTGTGATGTCAGTCATCGGAAATGATCTTTAAACGCTGTGCCGTTGTCGTCATCCGCCCGCATTAGGAGAAGCACTTTAGTTTCATCTGTTCAATTTGACAACATCTTTTTGATGTCTGAGTGACGGGCATAACGGATGATCAAACAGAACGCGTGTTTGCTCTTAAAAACACGAGACATGCGTAATAGTGTCCAGAGTCGCAGCGCCGATGAATGGAAAAGAAGGCCAGGTCTCGAGCGCGACACGTTGAAAAAGCTGCGAGACGTGGCACAACGGTCAAAGATGATCATTTAGCGCATATTTAAATAGAAAAACTATTAAAAAACCTTACTGTTTACAGCGCGGAGTAATCACGTCATCTTCATAAGTCTTTATGATTGGCCCAAAGCAGACAAAGTCATCGCATTCTGACTTCGTATGTGCAAATACCGGTAATCTTCATTCCGCGTTCACACAGAGCATATTACCGGTAATTTACAGGTAATGTTACAACTTCCCTTACTGGTAAATTGCCGGAACCAGTTTACCAGTTTTTTTGAAAAGGTCCTGTTCACACATGATCTGTTACTGGTAATTTACCAGTAAAGACTGTATGTGTGAAAGGGGCTATTATACTGTCTGGTTGAAAAGACTGTTTGTTAACTATCAAAATGTATACATGACAACTGCTTTCTCTGGGCCAGCGGCAACGCAGATTTAAATGTTGTGGTTCATGTGGTTCATGTGCTCCTGGCAGGTGTGAATTGAGATTGCTATCTTTTAACGATTAATCGTGCAAACTGCATTTTTGTGTGTTTGGTCTGAAGAAATGGCTTGCAGGTGATGTCATAGAGGATTTTAATGCACTTCCCATGCAGTTTAATGCAGGACACGTTTTTGTTGTGGTTGATTGATAATGTAATTTGACAATGTAACATTGAGCTTACGGCTATACAATCATGAGCACGCCTGTTCTTGTAAGCTACAGAAGGTTTGGCTTTGTTAGTCAGGGCTCCAGAGAAAAAAAATCAATTAAGGAGCCATTGGCTCCTATAGGGGAAAAAAATAGGAGCCAAATTATTTTAAGTGCCACAAAATATTAAACATGTTTTAATTTTGTCAAGTGTTGTCACATCTGCCCGCCTTTTCATTTTCATTTTATTGCATTTTCATCCATCACTTGGCCACTGAGTATAGTTTGGCCTCCTCCTAATGCATCCTATAAACAGTATTGTCTTGCACACACCTATTCATTTTTTATTCATTAGGAATATCTGAGAGGATAAATTTGGTGAAATGCAGCTCTTCACATGCAATTATATAGGCAGTGTTGAATTTCATTTTTAGCTCCTTCCATTCTATGTAATTCTACAACAGGTTAAGTAAAAGTATAAGGATTATGTGAGCGCATATATTTAGCAAGGTGCCCCTTTCTATAGTTATTTTTCTAGATGACTAACGAGTTTGAGCATTGAATTGTCTTTTCTGAGGTAAATTTGACATGATTGTTCTTAAGCTGTTTTACACAAGCTCTTTCCAAGGTCGAAATGCTGATTGAGCGATCTGTCAGGCCACATTAAAGAGTGCCAAAATGATGGATGTTCATTCATTGACACGTCTCCGGCGTTTTCTATCTCTCTCTCATGCTGGCACAGTCATCAGCATTGTTGTTCGATAGAGCTGATGGCTTTGAAAAAGCCTGATATTTTCGTTTTGACACGCGTTTCTGAAACGGAAAAGCTGATCCTCGCGGTCTCCGTTCGTACGGTCTATGGTTCGTATCTTGGCGCTCGAACTCACTTTTTTTTTTTTTCCGCACTGCAACTTTGCTGCGCGTCGTCTCATTTTAGTACGTCGACACAACAAAAGATGTGATGGGCTACTCATTACAGAACATGCAGTTAAAAAGGCACGCAAAATTTATGTACATTTATATGGTCGCCAGTGGCATGTAAATTTATATGGTCGCCAGTGGCGATCTCAACAAAAATATCACTCGCAAATTAATATTTTTGGTCACAAATGCGACCGTTTTAGTCGCAGTCTGGAGCCCTGTTAGTATTTCGATTGGAGACTGTCTGGAAATACCAGGTGCTAAAAGTTTAGCTCTGCCATAGATTGGGTATGTATTCTTCCTGCCTACGGACCATTACCTTTGGTTAGGCTTCAGCATCCCCTCATCCCTACATAGAACAAGCGGTTTGGAGAATGGATGGTTTATCTAATATGACAACAGTGGCCAATAATTTAATATTCAGTTTGTCATCATAAGTGATCCTTGGTATTTGTTTAAATTCAGTGCCTGTGTGAATGCATCTGTGTCTGTGTGCTCTATTCATGCGCTATTAAACTTTTGACTAATTATCACATTCTGTCCCGACTTTGTTCCTGATTCTGCTTGTTGTCATGGAGACCATAGGGCTGTATGGATGTTATAATGTGCGGTTTGGATGAGAGAGTGTGACTCAACAGTCCTCTCATCCAGACTGTGAACCCTCTCTACTTTGATAATTATCATTACTGATGTTGATGTCGATGTTCTCAATATTTTAATGAATAACTACTAAGCTTTACAGTATATACTGAAGATTTCTGAGGGGTTTTTTTTTGTTGGGAAAATGCCAACTGGGCATTGTTTTGTAGTGGTAGACCATTATGGGTTTTTCAGTTGCCAATGGCTATATCTAGAAACCATTATGGCCGTAGGCCAATTATAATTCAAATATGCTTGTATATAAGATAATATACAAATAATACAGATAATATATAGTACAATTTAAGGATAGCAAATGAGATATTTGAAAACACTTCAATTACTTTGCCATGGATGAATAGACATGGTAACCATCATTACCATTTTACACACCTGACCGATCACCAGAAAACAAATTCTAGTTCATCAATCATGACATGACCAAGGAAATGTGATTTTGATGTGTTCTGTGTACAGATGAGAAGGTTATGGGCCAAACAAGGGAGCTCCAGATGAAGCCAGAGGATTTTGACCGAGTGAAGGTGATCGGTAGAGGAGCATTCGGAGAAGTCCAGTTGGTGAGTGTGTTTGTGTGAGAGAATTTCAGGATAATATGTATGTGCATTTAAAAGTATATGTGTTGACATGAAATCAAAATTGCCCACTTGTTATTAAATTAGTGCACATTATACTAATCTTGTGGTAAACAGTCTGTTGATTCACAAAAAAAAAAAAAAAAAAATTTTTTTGTCTTTTGTAATCTTTGATCAAAATCTGAAAATGTACTTCCCCTCTGGAATGGCCTTCCTTCTCTGATGACGTCAGTTTGACGGCTTGGGGAGAACATCCCCTCCAACGGTCAGTCTGCTGCGAGCTTTGACAGTGAGCTGACTGGATCGCCTACGTTTCTAGTTCCAATCAATTCTTAGTGGGGGGAAAAACAAGCTGTTTTTTTTCTCATTCAATATTCCGTTTCTCTTGGAAAATGCGTCACAACACTGAAGTCAGTTGTAACTTCGGTTCACGGTGACTTTTTAGAGAATTTACAAGATTAAATTAGTTAAATTTAACAGTTAATCAGTTTACCTAATTTGACATTCCAACTGTATCTTTCTATTCTGTCTGATGTCATAATCCATTAGCTAGTTTGAGTAAATTAGTGCTAAGGCTATTATTTATAGATCAAATCTAGATGGGACTTTTAACGGAAGTAAAACAGGGTCCCTGCGGGTTCTTTAAAAGTTCGGTTTGATCAAATTTAAGGCCATAAAAATTCTTAAATATCTTAAATGATGCAAGAAAATTCTTAATTATCATTTCAAGAGGTCTTAAATTTGGTGATGGAAAAAACAGGAATCACAATATGGCTTAATGTGATTGATTTATTAAACTTCAAAAGGCTATGATTTAATTAAATGTTCAAAGTAAATACATGTTGCTGTTGCGCATTCTACAGACGCATGGTTTGCATTTTCATGCAGTTCACAGCAAAATCGACCCATATTTTTACGCAGCATACGTGCAATGTTGATAACTATATATAAACTTTTCTTTTTTGTCCAAACCTGTTTGTCCAAAACTGTAAAGTTGTTTGAATCGTGGCTTTTACATTCATTTTATGGTTTAGGATGCTACCATAGAAATTGTCCTACTCTGCTCACACGGCATTAATTTTATTTGTGCAGGTCTTAAAAAAGGTCTTAAAAGCCATAAATTTGATTTAAACCCTGCAGATACCCTGGTAAAAGACATTAGAGTGTCTTTGTATGATGTAATTAAATTATCAAAATTCAGCCATTGTATAATAGCACACATAAGTTATACTGTTAAATCAATCTGCGGCATTAATAGAACATTATATGCGCCTGAAACAAGCCTGCAACACGAGTCCTGAAAACTGAAGCCCCCCAGGTGCTGGAAGCAGTATAGGTCATAAAGCCTGCCCTCTCCATGTATTCTAATGGGACATAGACAAACTAAACAATCAAATTACACTTCAAAAATTTTTTTTTCCAAAGGTGGTTTCTGTCGTTTTAGGCTGTTTTTATCACGCTGATGTTAGTTCAAGTGTTCGTTCTTTAAATAAGTTTGGTTTTAGTTAGTTTTTTTGATGCTATAAAAACGGGGGTGTGACGTTATGATTGACAGCTGAGATTGACAGCTTCTCTGAGCGGCACTAATGGACATTTTTCGGGAACTTCGGGAGGAGATTGGAGCTTTAACTTTAATCTCTACATTTCCATAACTGTTTATTTCACAAAAAGTTGTTGATTAGGCGGGAGTGTGGGCGGGACCTTGATATCGCGGCTCAACTTCGCGCTGACTACTGCGCAGACTCGGGCTCTAAGTTGCTACTGCGCAGACTCAAGACCCAAGATGTCAGCGCCATCTTGAACACTGGCGGCTTCAGTTACGTCAACGGAAGAAAGTGAAGGCGCGCCATCCATCTTTTTTTTACAGTCTATGGCCTGAATGCATCACATTTTAAAAAGCACAATATACATATTAAGGCAAATATGAGCAGGTTCAAATTAAATACACAAGAATGATATTAATTGCAATTATTTTAATCTATTAACAGCCACACTTTAAATAAATGTAATGTGTAATTGTCTATGTATGTAAGTGTGAGCAGTTGTACCAAATGCTGCAAGCAGTTCTGTGTGCTTCCTGTTGAATGACCCCTTGTAATTGTGTATTTATGTCAGTCAGATGTATAAAAGACGGAGAGACCATGTGTAGTTTTGTATTGTGTCGTCTCACTGGGTGTGTGTTTGTGATAGTCAGGGGAGAGATGCAGTGGGATGAGTCTGAACAAGCCTGCAGACACAAACAACATGATTACCCAGTATTCTCCTCTGTCAGTTGTCTGACGGGGGCTGTGTGGGTGCGTTGCACCTAAAGCACAACAACAGAGGGTGCTTTAAAATGTGGCTATGTCTGTGTTGAAGTCAAAACAGCCTCTGAGTGTTCATTGGTGTTATTTTTAAATTGGTTTGGGAGTGAGGTACAAGATCTGTCAAAAATTGCAAATGTTGTTCATGAGTGTGTTAGTAATGAATTAAGTCTCGCAGAATGTATGTGATGTGGTTTTGTTATGATGTGTTTGTGTAGGTTAGGCATAAGGCCTCTCAGAAGGTGTATGCAATGAAGGTGCTCAGTAAGTTTGAAATGATCAAACGCTCAGATTCTGCCTTCTTCTGGGAGGAACGGGACATCATGGCATTTGCCGACAGCCCATGGGTCGTACAGGTAAGATGTGCTGACATCTAGTTATTTTAATCCACAAACATATCCGGTGTGTGTGTATGCATGCCTTACATGTGCAACAATGTTTTTTTAACATACAAATACTCGCTATGGTTTGATATGAGTAAAATGAATATGCTCTTTTCAAACATTAAATATCACTTGACTATCCAATATGTACACTACCATTTAAAAGTTTGGAGTCTGTAAGATTTTTTTATTTTATACTTTAATTCAGTTGTTTAAAAGTGACAGTAAAGAATTTTGCATTGCTACAAAGAATCCTAAAAAAAAAAATGCATCATGGTCTCCACAAAAATATTAAGCAGCACAACTGTTTTAAACATTGATAATAATAAGAAATGTTTATTGAGCACCAAATCAGCATATAAGAAATGTTTCAGAAAGAGATCATGTAACCATAAAGAAAATTAAGCTTTGCTATCACAGTAATAAATTACATTTTAAAATAAATTAAAATAGAAAATAGTTATTTTAAATTGTATTAATATCCCCAACATTACTTCTTTACTGTATTTTTAATCAAATAAATGCAGCCATGGTGAGCATAAAAGACTTCTTTCAAAAACATTTAAAAAAAAACTGATTTACTGATTTATTTTATGATTATGATCATATTTAAATAATGAAACTGGATGCTTTTTAGTTTTTCAGCAAATTTAAAAGCAATATTGAAGAGTCAGTCAGATTCAGATTTTAAGCTTTCAAATGGCAGCTATTTTGTTTCTAATTGAGTGTTTTTTTTTATTTATTTTTTTTTATTATTAATTAGCTAGCTGCTCGAGTTAAAATGTTAAAAGTTAAATTATGTGTTATCTTTATTGGACCAGAAATATTATGCCAGTGCATCTTTAGCTTGAGCACATACATAATGTCAGACTACAGAAATAAAAAGCAAACTAATATTCTCTTTTTTTTTTTTTTTTTTTTTTTTTTTTTTTTTTCCTCCCTCTTTTCTCGATTCTTTCTCATCTTCTCCTCAGCTGTGCTGTGCTTTTCAGGATGACCGCTCTCTCTACATGGTAATGGAATACATGCCGGGAGGAGATCTAGTCAATCTCACCAGCACATACGATGTTCCGGAGAAGTGGGCAAAGTTCTACACTGCCGAGGTTGTGTTGGCGTTGGACGCTATTCACTCCATGGGCTTTATTCACCGAGACGTCAAACCAGACAACATGCTGCTGGACCGCTACGGACACCTCAAACTTGCCGACTTTGGGACCTGCATGAAAATGGATGGGGTGAGGGGTCAACCAGTTATTGCAATACAAAAATTTAAGTTGTTCACAGGCTCTTGTCAAAACGGCAGGCTCTCTCTGGTCAGCTTCTGACCAAACATTTCACCCTGAGCGCAGGGATTTTTAGCTCACCCCTGGATGTAATTGCATGATAAATACCTTGAACACATGCCAGTTCTTGTCCAAACTCAAGGGACCAAAGAAAAACTCAGCCTTCCTCTCATTCCTTTACCTTTGAATGAGGAAGACCTCAGGTGGTTTCAGAGGTCATAGAGGGGGCTAAGAAGCTGTTGTATTTTAAAAACACTCAATTTATGTTGATTTAAAGATTAATTGTGGTAAGATTGATTCCCCTCCCCCCATCTACTCTAGTTGTATATGCTGTCTTAGCAATTAGCAGGATATATGAAAAAGGTAGCTTAGTTATATTTGATGCACTGAAGGTATTCTGCATGTTTTCTGCTTTATTGCTATAATATGTGGTAATTATAGAGCATTAACTGTATAATCTTTGTTTTAAGAGTCTTTTCTTAAACTTTTTTTTGACTTGAAGGCTCTCTAATGCCCAACACGATATTCAAAGGCCTCCTGTATTTGGCTATAAATAAGAAAAAAAAAACTCTAAGTAACTTTGCAAGTACGTCAATTTATTCTAACCCGAACCTAACTATTGAGAGTTAGTTGACATGTAGTTACTTAAACTACATGTTAACTATAAGTTACTTATATTTAGTGGAATGTATAATGTAGACTATCGAAATAGTGTAACCAGTATTTTTTTTTATCATAATAATTTACTTAGTTAATAATTCATTAACTTAAGTCATCCTGTGGCCCCCTTGAAAGTTTGGTGAACCCTCTTAGAACCACTGTCCTAAACTACCACCACATCAAATACAGAAGTAGCCTTAAATGTGTAGAATATTATTATAATTATATGATATCATAATTAAACACTTTGCTAGGATACATTTGAAATAAGTGTCTGGTTGCTCTGTTAGTCTGCAGAGATCTCTACTGTATATCATCAGTGGATTTTGATATATTTGCTGTATTCATTTTTAGATTATTCACCTTTAGTGTTTTCACTGTTTTGTTTTTTTTTTTTTGGTCTTTTACATATGAACCACATTACACATTAGCTATTCATTCAACAACGATGACCTCTGAGATGGTAGATACTTCATAGCTACTGTGTCTGCAGGGACTCTGAACTCAAAACTAGATAGGAACGCCTAGAATAGAATGTTATGAAATGCATCAAATGTTATATAACATACCAGTATATGAAATTAACTACAGGGACCTGTTTTTGTCCCACTTCTTACATATTTGGGCCATTTCTGTCACTTTTATTGCCAGTCATCCCACCCCCCCGTCCCCCCGTCCCCCCGTCCCCCCCATATGTCCTGGTTGAATTCTGACCCTGCCCATGAGTGCCACAATCCAGCCGTTGAATCAAGGCTGGACATACTGCTTGTGTGATATTATAGTGCCATCTAGAGTACAAAAGCAGAAATACACACTGAGAAAAAAATAAATTTTTTTTAAATTTGAATATGTTTTAGTGCCAGAATCAGTTTAAAACAGGTGGATACTTTCCAGAAATCAGGCATTGAAACCATACTGTTCTCTTCAACTTGAGTGAAAAAAAAAATCAAAATAAATCATTTAAAATAATACAAAAATAATTCTTATAAATAATTAATACTGTAATTACTTAATTATTATTTTATAAATAATTAAACTCCGGTTCAGTGTAAACACTATTTATACATTGTTTATTTTGCTGCGTAGAGTTTATAGATATAGATAGACGTCCTTTAACTCATGGATTGGTTGATTTGATTATAGACGGGAATGGTTCATTGTGACACTGCGGTTGGAACCCCTGATTACATCTCGCCGGAGGTTCTCAAGTCTCAGGGAGGGGACGGATACTACGGACGCGAATGTGACTGGTGGTCGGTGGGAGTATTTATCTATGAGATGTTGGTTGGTGAGTCAGGAATGTGTGCGTGTTTATCTTAATTATACATCTGTGGTATTGGTTTATTCAGTGAGATAAATGTGTGTGTGTGTGTGTGTGTGTGTGTGTGTGTGTGTGTGTGTGTGTGTGTGTGTGTGTGTGTGTGTGTGTGTGTGTGTAGGTGATACACCGTTCTACGCCGATTCTCTGGTGGGGACCTACAGTAAGATTATGGACCATAAGAACTCTCTTAACTTCCCTGATGACGTTGAGATCTCTCAAGAAGCCAAAAACATCATCTGTGCCTTCCTAACTGACAGGTGAGCTTTTACATGCACAGATAGACATACATGTCGTCCTCTGGTCTATATGGATGTTCAACTGCCAGGGTTCACATGTGTTTGACAATGTGTTTTTGTGTTGTATTTGGTAGGGAGGTTCGCCTGGGCCGAAATGGTGTAGAAGAAATTAAAAGACATCCTTTCTTTAGAAATGACCAGTGGACCTTCAGCACCATTAGAGAGAGTGAGTAAAACACCTTCCCCCACTTCATTAACAAATATTTTAAATACATACACGTTTCAATAGAAATTACGTTAAAGTATGTTTTAGTTTACAATAAATGCTTGTCAGTACATTCAGCAGCACAGTTTAACCGTATTAAGTAATTAAGTATATTCTTTGAATGTATATTATTTCTGTAATAAGTACTTTTTTTTAAATTGTATACTAAAGTGTACCTTTTTACAAGGGTGTAGATAGCATTTATTGAACAAAAATGGTTCTTTCAAAGGATGACTCTTTTGAAACTATGAAATATGGCAGAAAATGTTTTTAGTATTAGTGCAGACCTCAACTATTTATGTGGCATCAAAACAAACGTAACTGTACTGAAATAGAATATGGAATAAAGTTCCATAACTATATTAACTGCTCATTACACATTTGTATTTCTAGTGTTACCCAACTGAAACCAAAACAAGCCTGTAAGCTGGCCGTGAATAGCTTAATCTATACTATCAGTGCCCTTTACCACAGCTGTTATAAACACACACAGTGAACCGTTTTTGTCCCATTCTCTCCCCAGCTGCAGCCCCTGTGGTTCCAGAGCTGAGCAGTGACATAGACACCAGTAATTTTGATGAGATAGAGGAGGATAAAGGAGAAGTGGAGACCTTTCCTACACCCAAAGCCTTCGTTGGCAATCAGCTGCCCTTCGTGGGGTTCACCTACTTTAAAGAAGACCAGTAAGATATTTGTTTTTGTCAATTCTGTACACTTAACTATTTTTAGTACTGTGTTGGATCTCCACTTGATGTTCTGAAGCAAAACCAGTTGATAACTACTGTCACAAATAATCTGGTGTGTTTTTGTGCAGGTTGTTGAATGCTGTTAACAGTTCAGCAATGAAAAATGATCTCCCAGTATCTAAAAGAGAGGTACGACACTGATACACTCCTACCTTCGTCAGCTTATATATTAAATTTAACTGCTTTATACTCTTTAGAGACTGGATTTACCTCATACAGTAGACCCTGGTTAGAGACTTCATATTAGACTTGGAAAAAACCTGAAGCTTACCTGATTAGTGCTTCTTGTGACATTGGTTGTAACTAATCTTTTCATTCTTTTTTTTTTTTTTTTTTACCCTCAGGACAATTTAGCAGTAAGTCTTCACTCTCTCTCTGCTTAATACACAACTTATTAGATAATTTATTATTTTAAGAGATTGATGACATATTAAATAAAGATGGCTTTATTTTCCACTTAGCTCCAGAAGAAACTTCATTCTCTAGAAGAGCAGCTCAATATTGAAATGCAGGCCAAAGATGAGCTGGAGCAAAAATACAGAAGCAACTGTAGCCGCCTAGAAAAGATCACCAAAGAGCTCGATGAAGAGGTAAGTGGGTGTTTCATCTCTAGAACTTCAGCAAAGTTGTGTGTAGGATTATACAGTGATCTTATCGCTTTACACATTTGTTTATAGATAAATGGCAGAAAAGTGTTGGAGACGTCTCTGAGACAGCTGGAGAGGGAGAAAGCTCTCCTGCAGCACAAGAACGTAGAGAGTCACCGCAGGGCAGAGAGTGAAGCCGACCGCAAACGCTGCCTGGAGAATGAAGTGAACAGTCTGAGGGATCAGCTGGATGAAATGAAGAAGAAAAACCAGAACTCGCACATCTCCAATGAGAAAAACATCCACTTGCAGAAACAGGTTTGTGGGTTTGAGGAGAGTCTATCACATCCAGAAAACTTGCTATCTCTGTCATTCAGGTTCATAATTGAATGTCAGGTAGATGTGGTCTTGATTATCAATTTTTTTTAAAGACCATCAGAGTGGCTTCATTAAAGTGTTACAACGTGGATTTGATTAAGGTCTGTGTAAATCTCTTTACAACCAGAAATGTCATGAGAAATGTAATAAATCATGTAAAAATGTATCTTTTATTGGAAAATTAAACATTTGATCAAACTTTGAAACAAACAACTGAGAAGATAATGATCAAATCTATGCTTATGAGAGTCAATTATGTGTTATGTATTAGGTACGTTATCATCTCTGACAGACAGCATGTTGAAGCCGCTCAGACTGCCATTTTCTCCCTCTTCTCGGAAAGTGATAACGCATTCAAAACATCCGGTAGTGTAGGTTTTCCAGGAAATGCGTGTACTCCCTGGACCTATGCTTCTCGTAAATACTACCATGTATTGTGCACGTTATTTTTTGACAGACATCGATGTCGTGATATTCAAATGATGTGGATTTGAAAACAGATGGATCGTAAGGTAATAATAATTTCTTAGCCAGCAAGTATTTAGTGAAGTGATTGATGCCCACAAGTGTGTTGTGTTGATGATAATTTTAGTTCTAATATTCCAAACGACAGCCAGCCTAAGTTTTTGACGGACGTGATAATGTGCGTGAGGGGTGAACTATGTTTGATTTTTGGGTAATTATAAAATATACTGGAGACGTTCGAAATGCTTTTTGCGTAGTTCATTATACTTATTTTACGCAGTGACGTGTATTTCATGGCTTAAACAAATTACATGTTACTCAGAGACTGATGTTTGGCTAGTCAAAAATGTTATATTCAGCTGTCGCAAATTCGTTGACTTTTGAAAATCAAGTTGCTTTTATTGTCTCATAACAACAAATCTTTTATTTAAACCCATGAAAATGCAGATCCTGTTGTAAATAATAATGTCGTTTCATTATTACCCCTTAGTAAATTGACTTATACATATACACGCTACCATTCAAAAGTTTGGGCTCCATTTTTATTTATTTACTTTTATTATTTATTATTGATTAATAGTAAATTAATAGTGTTTTTGAACAAATATGTATTAAACTGATCAAAAGCGACAGTGAAGATATTTATATCACAAAAGATTTATATTTCAAATAAATGTTGTTCTTTTGAACTTTCTATTCAGGAACGGTTTTCCACAAAAATATTGTCAGCACAACTGTTTTCAACATCGATAATAAGAAGTTTAAAAAAAACATTCCTTTCAAAAACATTTTTAAAATCTTACCAATCCCAAACGTTAGTGTATATAATATATATAATGTGTTTTATACATATTTATTTGTTTGTTTCTTATTTTTGTGGTTTGAATGAATTACTTTTATTTTTTTTTTTTTTTTTTTTTTTTTACTGATTCAGGAATTGATTCACAAAACATTTATGTGAATATTTTATACTTTTGTGACATTTTGTTGCATAGTCTTAAATCAGATTAATACAGTGTCTGTTAAAAACAACATTCAGTTTCTTAAAAGTAAAGTTGCCAGAATTATGGGTCTGTATTTCTGGACAAACCTGTTGCTATGTGTCTCTCATGTGTTGTAAAGTAACAGAATGATCCTAGTAGCATAATGTCATTTCCCTATGACAAACCCGTGTGTCTCTCTGGCAGCTGGATGAGGCGAATGCGTTACTGCGGGCAGAATCTGATGCGGCTACACGGCTGCGTAAAGCTCAGACAGAGGGCTCAAAACAGCTGCAGCAGCTGGAGGCTCATGCAAGAGAACTGCAGGACAAATGCTGCATGCTGGAGAACAGCAAGCTCACGCTGGAGAGAGAGAACATCAGCCTGCAGGCAGCGCTGGACGCAGAGAAACGAGAGCACACCCAGGGCTCTGAGACTATCTTTGATCTACAGGGTATGTGTGTATCCCTTCTTTTGGAAGTATCATATCAATTTACACGCAACAGTGTTCATCCATATTCCACCTCTTATCCGTAGCACGAATCTCTGGTTTGGAGGAAGAAGTGAGACAGGCAAGACAAGTCCTATCTAAAGCTGAGACAGAAAAGAGGCAACTTCAGGAGAAGCTAACAGACCTGGAGAAGGTAAACAAATACTTTCTTTCTCACACTCATTCCCTCCCTTGTTGTGGCATTATAGGCTATGGTTGTGGATTCAAATGTCATTTGTACCGTCCTCATTCCCAGAATTCACTGCTGAACAAATGTACTCAGATGGCTATTATAAAGCTATGAAGCTGATGTACTGGTGTTTAAGCTCTGTTTATTGCATTTTATGTCCAGCCCCTCTGCTAATGTCCCGCCCACTATGTGTGTGTGTATGCCCAATAGGAGAAGAGCAATAACCAGATTGACATGACCTATAAGCTGAAGGTGTTACAGCAGGGTTTGGAGCAGGAGGAGGCAGCACACAAGGCCACAAAAGCTCGACTTGCCGACAAGAACAAGATCAGCGA
The DNA here is from genome assembly GCA_039654105.1 of Coreius guichenoti. Lineage (NCBI taxonomy): Eukaryota > Metazoa > Chordata > Actinopteri > Cypriniformes > Gobionidae > Coreius > Coreius guichenoti. The sequence continues at coordinate 19,652,283 of CM077179.1, forward strand.
GTCCATTGAAGGAGCAAAATCTGAGGCTGTGAAGGGTATGAGAGCTAAGTGATTAAAGATCATATATAACATATTTTGAATGTAGTTTTCTTTCCTGTGTTTGCGTATTTCTTATTAAAACAGGTAGTTTACACAAATTGAAGACCTCAGAACGAACATAAATGGACTAAAAGCCACAAAAATATTGGTTTAAATTAGGACAGACAAGACAGAGCCAAGAGTTACATAGGGGATTTGGTAAAAGGGTGAATTGCTGGTTTTTGTAAACATAGCAGGATTTTATTGCTTGTTAACATGTCTGTTTTTGTGTGTTCATCTAGAGCTGGAACAAAAGCTGCAGGAGGAACGTTCCTCTAAACTGCGTGTGGAGAACAGGGTGTTAGAACTGGAGAAGAAGAACTCCATGCTCGACTGTGATTATAAACAGTCACTGCAGAAACTAGAGGAACTGCGGCGGCATAAAGAGAGACTCACAGAAGAGGTACGTGCAGTGTATAAATGAATTTTTGCTACACCTGCCAATGGGCGGTTAGTTAAGAAAATATGCTGGCCATAAATGTCTATTATTTAGCATTTATTAAGATTTTTTTTCTTTCAAAGAAATTCATACTTTTATTCAACAAGGCTTGATCAAAAGTGAAAGTAAAGACATTTATAATTTTACAAGAGATTTCTGTTTCAAATAAATCCTGTTCTTTTGAACTTTCTATTATGGCTACTAGTAATGGCTACTGAAAATTCAGCTTTGCCATCACAGGAATAAAGTACACAGATCTACAGATTCTCCTGATCTTTCTCTTTGCCTAGGTGAAGAATCTGAGTCTGAAGATCGAGCAAGAAGTTCAGAAACGCACTTTGACTCAGAATGACCTGAAAGTTCAAAACCAGCAGCTCAGCACCCTCCGAACATCAGAGAAACAACTCAAACAGGAGATCAACCACCTGCTGGAAATCAAACGCAGCCTGGAAAAACAAAACATGGAGCTGCGCAAGTATGCAACACACATACATATGAACTCATTGAATGAATGTAACACACAAAGACACATCTTGATAGCTGGTGGTTGAAACCTTACTTCTGTTTTTACAAAAATATTCAAATCATTCATATATTGGATAATTTTCCGTGTGTGTTTCAAGGGAGCGTCAGGATTCGGATGGACAGATGAAGGAACTGCAGGATCAGTTGGAGGCAGAGCAGTATTTCTCTGTAAGAAGTCTAAACTCTTTCCCTTGCAGAAACAAACTGAACACTCAAAGGTCTAAGAAGATTGTGTGTGTGTGGTGATTGTTTTGGTCCCCAGGAGGAAAACGGCTCATATAGACAACATATCTATATGACTATATGAAAACAAATCGTATAGAATTGTTTTTTGAAAATGTAAAAATGCAGAAAATTTTCTGTGACGGTTATTTAGGAGTTAGGATTAGGGAATATAATATACAGTTTGTGGCGTATAAAAATCATTGTCTATGTAAAATTCCCATAAAACTCAATGTGTGTGTGTGTGTGTGTGTGTGTCTGTCTGTGTGTATAGACGCTTTATAAGACACAGGTGCGGGAGCTGAAGGAAGAGTGTGAGGAGAAAAATAAACTCTATAAAGACATGCAGCAGAGTCTACAAGAGCTACAGGAGGAAAGGTGAGATTTATATCCAATAACAAGCAGAAAAATCACAGCCTAGTGTAAGAAGTTTTTAGTCCACTGAATTATCAAAAAAATATGCTGTGTAATTTCTGTGTACCTTTTTTTTCTCGTCTCTTTCTCAGGGATTCTCTTGCGGCCCAGTTGGAGATCACACTAACGAAAGCTGACTCCGAGCAGCTGGCACGCTCCATTGCGGAGGAGCAGTATTCTGACCTGGAGAAGGAGAAGATCATGAAGGAGCTGGAGATCAAAGAGATGATGGCCAGACACAGACAGGAGCTTGCTGAAAAAGACACCACCATCACCTCTGTGAGTTACACTGCATTTCAGCTATAAGCCAGAATCATAGATCACATTTAGTTTTGCAGCAGTCTTGAGGAACTGGGTTTAATTGTCCCGTCTTTATACAGTTAGAGGAAGCTAATCGCACATTGACAAATGATGTTGCAAACCTGGCCAATGAGAAGGAAGAACTCAACAACAAGCTAAAGGAGGCACAAGACTGTAAGTGGCTAAATATGTTGACCTCTATGTATATTTATATTATACATTTATAATTAATTATACATATATTATACATTTATATTTTTTATATATATATATATATATATATATATATATATATATATATATATATATATATAGCATAACTTGATTAATTTCAAAATAATTTTCACTATTTTCTTTTTTTTTTGTTGAATATTTAGCATTTTCAGAGCTGTTCACACAGGAATAATTTAACATTTCCACAGCTTCAGTTGCATATTCAAGATATTCAGTGCACATTCCCATTAATTTATCTCTGATTATTGAAGTCTCAAGCTCTTTTCTACATATTTTTGTATGTCATCTGCATGGAACTTTTTACAGCTTAGAACAAGCATTGACCCACAGTATCCTTAGCAAACTCATGATAATCAGAGGAAAGCTGTTGGGGATTTTGCTGTAACTCTGTAATTTTTTTATTTTCAGACCTGCAGAATCTGAAGAATGAAGAACAGTCCATCACTCAAGTGAAACTGGCCCTTGAGAAACAGCTGCAGTCAGAGAGAACTCTCAAAACACAGGTACACTATAACAGTTTCCTTTGAGCAAATAACTCGATTTAAGTCAGATTTGCTACATTACTTATTTTTCTCTTTTCTGTTGGCTCTTTTCTATCTATCAGGCGGTGAACAAGCTGGCAGAGATCATGAACAGAAAGGAGGTCAGAGGCGGAGGCAGTCGCCGTGGAAATGATACAGACGTGAGGAGGAAGGAGAAAGAAAACAGGAAGTTGCAGCTGGAGCTTCGTTCTGAGAGGGAGAAACTCAACAGCACCATCATCAAATACCAGAGAGAAATCAACGACATGCAAGCAGTATGACCGCTAATCAGTGTCTGAAGAATGCCACATTGCTCCACAGGTAGCCAGAATACTAGTTTCTTACTCTTGTTTATTTCCTGCAGCAATTAGCGGATGAGTCTCAGGTGCGTATCGAGCTGCAGATGGCTCTCGACAGTAAAGACAGTGATATTGAGCAGCTACGCGGCCTATTGAACTCTCTCAACATCCAGTCGCTCGACTCAGCCAGTATGAGCAGCGGCCCAGACATGGACACTGACGAGTCACTACCAGGTACTGTTAAGGTCTTTTCCCAACTTCTTTTCATTCTGTTTTCCTCTCTATTCTTTTATAGCTTTTTCTTTTATTCACTTTCCTCTTTTTGTTTTTCTCCACATCGTTCTGTCACCCTCCCTTTTTTCTGCTTAGTTTTGCTCCAATTTTCAGTTCAACTTTCACCCTTCACTTCACTGCAGAGCCTGAGCCCACAGGTGACCTGCATGGCATTCAGTGCATGACCTTTTGACTGCTTAAGACTTGATGGGACATCATGCTTTGCCATGACAGGCTTTTCTGTGGTGTATTTTTTTTGTAAAGCTGCTCTGTTTTATTATACATGTCCTCCTCTCTCTTGTACAGAGACAAGACTGGAGGGTTGGCTGTCTTTACCAGTGAGGAACAACACCAAACGCTTTGGGTGGGAAAGGAAGGTATGTTTTTTTTTAGATAAGTATATTGCATTTTTTTAAAGCAAGCAGATAGCTAAGGATGCTATGATGCTTAAAAATGCTATTAACAGGGTTCCAACGCAGTTTGAAAAGTATGGAGTTTGAGTAATTTCCAGGTCTGGTTAAGTATGGAAAAATATTTGTGTTGCCCCTATTCAGTTAATAATTAAGAATTTATAAAAATAAATGTAACAAGCAGAGTGTTTTCATGACACAAGTTTAGTGATTGTTTAGTGATTGTCGAACACAGTTGAATGTATTCAAGGCACACAGTTTCATTATGCGAAACCTCTTTCTGTTTACTATAAATGGGTCTTTTTTGAAAGAATTGTGCATGTGCCACTCAAACCAGCAACAGATAAAGGAACAAACAATGATCTCAATCAGACTGGTGCAACTTCAAAACTAACATCAACATGACATCAAAATGGGCCAATCAATTAAGTAATCAGTGCTTCATTTTTCCCCAGATTATTCAAAACAAATAAAAGTAAAATAAAATCGAAAATAAGAAAATAAACTACAAAGAAACAATTTATTAAAAAAAGAACAAATAATAATAGTAGAACCAAGATGCAAATGAAGTAAACAGTGTAACTTATTGCTGTAGTCTTCATTGGATTAGCATTTAAAGGGATAGTTCACCCAAAAATGGAAATTACCCCATGATTTACTCACCCTCAAGCCATCCTAGGTGTATAATGACATACAATCAGAGTTATATTAAAAAATATCCTGGCTAATCTAAGCATTATAATTGCAGCCCAAAAAAGTGTATCCACCCATTATAAAAGTAATCCATACGGCTCCGGGGTGTTAATAAAGTCCTTCTGAAGCAAAGCGATGGGTTTGTGTAAGAGTTAGGGTTTATAAAGTAAAATATCTAGCTTCTGCCAGACTGACTTCCATATTCAACTTACGAAGAAAGTTTTTGGGTGAACTATCCCTTTAATTTAGATCTATTATGAAATAGGATGGATGTATATGGGAATGTAAATTTAGTTTTTATTAAACTCATTACATGTGTGGTCAGTGTTATCACTAACTAAAACTATTAAAAATCATTTTCAGTAATTGAAATAAAGCTGAAATAATAATGAGTGAATAAAATAAACCTGTTCGATTAGAATAATTAACCAATTTCATGTTGTCTGCAGCCACATGACAAATACAAATTACCAGGACTAAACCTCAAATGACTGCAAACAAGAGCTAAACCACTAGAGTTGCAGTACTAGACTGTACAGTACCATGATACTTCTGCATCTGAAATCCCATCCAACCCCATCATGCAGGATTCAGTGAGTCTTTTGTTTCTTTTCTCTCCTCTAGTATGTTGTGGTGAGCAGCAAGAAGATTCTCTTCTACAACAGCGAGCAAGACAAAGAGCTTTCCAATCCTTACATGGTGTTAGACATAGAGTGAGCCCCTTCAAATCCATTTCTTTAAAACAAACAAGCTTGTCGCAATCTTGTCTGCATCGTTTTGACTGACTTAAGTCTTCTGTTATCTTGTCTTTATCTTTATTTCTCTGGTATTCTCTAGTAAACTTTTCCATGTGCGTTCAGTAACTCAGACGGACGTTTATCGTGCTGACGCCAAAGAGATCCCCAGAATATTTCAGGTATAATGGCACACCAGAGATACCACAGGCAGGGAATCAGGGACTTTGAAATTTAAAATCTATAGAAGTTTTATAAGATACGCCATAAGCAAATAAGGATGACAGCTGTAAGCAAAGGTCTCATCACTTGTCATTTGGTTTCTCCAGATCTTGTACGCTAATGAGGGTGAGAGCAAGAAAGAGCAAGAGGAACCTCTTCCTGGGGACAAGTCCAGCTACATTTGCCATAAGGGTCATGAGTTCATCCCCACCCTGTACCACTTTCCCACTAACTGTGAAGCCTGTACCAAACCCCTGTGGAACATGTTCAAACCACCTCCAGCCCTGGAATGCAGACGATGCCACATCAAGTGCCACAAAGACCACATGGACAAGAAAGAGGAAGTCGTCGCCCCCTGCAAAGGTGAGAAGAGGCTCTCTTCTTACTAGCTTAATGGTTTAATTACATTTTGTAAATGTTTTTTGTATTATGGGTAATTTTAATTTGTTTACATGCATATGTTTCTGTATGCTTAGCATTAAAAAAAGGTTCCCTGGGTCCTGGGAAATATGGGAATATAGTCATATATAGCTTTTTCAGTTCAATCATGGAAAAAGTGGAAAGGTGAGAAATATTAAGAATTTAATACTTTTTAGCAAGGATACATTACATTGATCAAAAGTGACATTATTACATTTTATAATGTTACAAAAGATTTCTATTTCAAATAAATGCTGTTTTTTTTTTTAACGCTTTATTCATCAAAGAATCCTGAGAATAAAAATGTATCATGTTTTCCACAAAAATATTAAGCAGCACAGATGTTTTCAACATTTATAATAATAATAATAAGAAATGTTTCTTGAGCACCAAATCAGCATATCAGAATGATTTCTGAAGGATCATGTGACACTGAAGACTGGAGTAATGATGCTGAAAATTCAGCTTTACCATCACAGGAATAAATGACATTTAGTGTCATGACAAAAATATATTAAAAGAGAAGTTATTTTAAATTGTAATAATATTTCACAACATTACTGTTTTACTGTATTTTTTATCAAATAGACGCAGCCTTGATGAGCATTAGAGAGACCATTTCAAAAGCATTTTTAAAATGTTTGACCAATCCCTAAATTTTGGAAAGGTATTGTATGTTTGTACCAATTTGTCCCATTCACTTGTTTGACTCTTCTGTGCTTGCTTTCTCCATCCCTAGTGAACTACGACGTGTCTACGGCTAAAAATCTGCTGCTGTTAGCCTTGTCTCAAGAGGACCAGCAGAAGTGGGTTAGTCGGCTTATGAAGAAGATCCCCAAAAAACCTCCAGCACCAGACGCCCCTCACCGCTCCTCTCCCAGAGCTCCTGTTAAAGTACAAAGCAGTCAATCCATGAGGAGACCCAGCCGACAAATACCTTCCGGCAAACCCAGGTGAGGAGTAAGCCTTGACATGACCGTTTTTATGCAAAATTCTGGTAATTATGTGGCTGTCCAGCTCGATCTTGTGTTTTCATGTGGTAAATGTAAAATTTATGCTATGTCAGTTCAAATACATTTCCCAGATTGTTGTTCATCAGTGTCTGTCTCTAGAGTAAGAGGATTACATAAAGGCCTGGTTTACATTCACGCTTGGTGACCAGATCCTTTCAGACCAGTTTGTTCAAAAGTGAAAACTGTCATCATTTACTCAACCGTACGTCATTCCTGTATGTCACAAAAGGAGAAGTTTAGCAGAATGCCCAGTCCAGTGTTACATACATATACTACAAAAGCATTGTATTTCTGCAGCATGTTTAAAAACAGAACAGATCACTTTTGAAGTGGTTTTGGAATTCATTTTTACATGATTATTAATCTTAAGCCGGGTACACACTCTACGATTTATTATAGTTATATGACTTGTCAGTTATACGACTTATACGAACATGATCCCCCACTGTAAGCACACTGTGGGATCTCAGTTGTCATTAATGTCAGACTGTATGGCAGTCAAGATGAGTTAAAAATGGAGACTCGTCTGGAGCTACACCATCAATCCGTGAAACGTTCAGTGACTGTGAGTTGCATTTACATGCAGGATAGAAATGGTGGCTAGCAAACAAAAACAATCTCTAGCGTTGATTTTGATCACGGCTTTCCTTGTAAAGAAAATGAAAAAAAAAACAAGATGGTGCAACCGGTGGTTTGTTGTTGTCTCGCTAATTGTGTCAACAGGTTCTGCACTCCTATTGGTTTTTGATTTGACGGTTGTCGTAAGAGAAGCCACACTGCAGGACTGCGCCTCAAAACTTCTGACACCGCCAGAATTTCGTTGGAGGTCAAATTTGATCGCAATGGTCATTAATCGGCTGATGGCGAACGTGTCAAACTCAAAAATGTGAATCAAAATGTGAATCTATGCACTGACTTCACATTTTGGCCCAGGATCAGAGGAATCTTTTTCTCAGGTGGCCAAATTGAGTTTGATTCAGAGTTCTCCCATATAATCCAAAAATCAAATGCCTCGTGATTTAAACTAGTTTAAAGCCAGATGAAACAGCGCTGACATTTTAACATGATTTACTGTAGTAACCACTGATCTATACAAATGACTGGATTGCTCATTGCGTTGTAAACTGCCATCAGGTGGTGAAGCCACCGGAAGTGTTTGAGCGGCCATCTTACGATTCCCTGCCGACAGAGGGCATCACAGCCAAAACTTTGACCTAAAATCACCCGATTTGCAGTGTATCAGTCGCACATGAGATATGTACATACATTAATTGATACTTCAAACATCATCTGTAATGTTTATGGTCTTTTTGGGCAGAATAAGCGATATATAGAAATCGTTAAGATGGGTGCGTTTACTGCACACTGCCAACACAGGTAACTGAACTAACACAAAATAGATTCCTTTATGTACGTATTTATGCAGGAAATATTAAGCACGAACATTTGTCTGGGATTATTATCAGAAATTGATCCGATTAAATATTACAATACATACAATCCCCTATTAATTTGCACTATATTATATTAATAGTTTACCATCATCATCTTGCTCGGAGTGACCGTATAAATGCTTGGAAGTAAAGCTTCATGTCGTTAAATCCATACGCAGTCAGCATCATTTCTCTGTGCAAGTTGTGAAGCATGTATATTATTTACTGATGTCTTTTTGTTGACCAACATCCTCTTCAGACTTTTGGAATCTTGGAAACCGTTAAAAAGCCAAAGGTCAGCTCAAATCCTATGGCTTTTTACTAGACAGTTTGCATATGAATTAAGTGTTAAGCTTGTTAAGCTAATTATTCATTTAACCAACATTTAGTCGTTATCTTTACTGCTACGAAATACATGCTGTTAACAAAAAACACTGTTGAATCATTTACAATTACTGTACGAATAAAAACACTATTAGGCTATAACAACATAACCACAGTGAATAAATGTACATGACGTAATAAGTTGTAAATCTGTATTCAGATTTCAGAAGAATCATTGTGGCATTTGTAACATAAATGCTGAGGTGTCTCATCCGTCAGCTGATCTGATATTCACTGTAATGAAGATGAACTTAACTTTTAATAAGCAGGGAGTACGTTGACGTACGAATGTGCAGGGAGACTTCAGATATAAAAACGCTGATTCGTTAGGTAATGTTTTCTCATTAAAATAAGATGATTTCCTATTAATTCAATAGAATGTGAGGAAATACTAGGGAATACCAATATGGCGCTGCTGTGGCTTCACTTTTTATGACATGAGAAATCCAGTTCTCTATATAGATCAGTGGTAGTAACACTAACCATGGGATTGTGGCAGAAATGTGGAATATTCATATCAAATTTTATTATATTATTAATGTAGACATTAAATGTATTAAATGAGTAATAGAATATAATTACAGTATTTTTTGTTAAGCTATAGCAGTTTTTGTGCATTTGCATTTTACTAAATACCATAGAAACAATATATTTACTTTTTACCATGGTAGCGAGGTGTGATGCGTGGGTTTTACCTGTTAACATGTTCCAAATACTATGGAAGACCAAATTTTACCCTATACAGCCCTACTTGGACATTTTGTGTTGCATGAAAGAAATAAAGTCCTACAAGTTTGGAACAACACAAGAGTGAGTGAATGATGACAATTTACACTTTCATTTTTGTGTGAACTGGAACTACCTTTAACATCTTGTTCTGTAAAGGCTGTGCATAAAATCAATGCAGAAGCTTTGGCACCGGTTACACACTAGAGAGCTACTCTATATGATACACAGGTTTGTGCACAACGTAAAGGACCCAACAGCATGTGCGGAGAAATCTGGCTTCATCTACCACAAGGGTCATGAGTTTATCCCTTTATTCTACCACTTCCCTGCCAACTGTGAGGCCTGTACCAAACCCCTGTGGAACATGTTCAAACCTCCTCTGGCTCTGGAATGCCAGAGATGCCAGATCAAATGCCACAAAGAGCACATGGACAAGAGAGATGAAGGTCTCAGACCCTGTGCTCCAGACCAGTTCAACACTGGGTGAGAGGAGAACAAGACCGACCTGGAAGTTGGATGGAGAAAGTATTGATGTTTATTGGAGACAGCGTTAGGATGCTTCAGAAACATCATTCAAGAGCATTCATGGTTTAAATTGCAGTGCTTAGCTAGCACAATAACATTTTATGGTGGCTAACCGGATATAAAGCTTGGACAGTGTTACGCTGGGCTACTTTTTGTAACTTGGGATGCAAGGTGACAGCTTGGGCGTTAACAAAGCACTTTTTCTCTTTTGTATCAAACTCAGGTATCAGAAGATTTCAAACTTCTTACATAGAGAATATACATCTTCAACTTTATTGCACATTTAGCACCAAACTCAAAGATGCATACAGATGTACTGGATTCAAAGCTTGAGCAGACATTGCCTATCTTTTGGTTTAGCTAGTTATAGTAATTACCTCTAATGTGCCAAGGTGTAGCTTCACCTTAGCAAACTACCTCACTGTAGAGAGGCTGGTGAAGGCTTGGCTGAATGCTCTCTCCTCCACATGCAGGCCTCTGGATTTGGAGCTTCAGGACTGGCACTGGGCTCTGGATGACGTGGATGATGTAGATTATGACCATGCGTTTAATTTCTGAGGAGCATGTGTAGGGTTGAAACAGGGTAACCACATAGGGGCTCTGTTCCAAAACCTTGTAAGCCACCTACGTAGTCTGCATTTAGATTATTTGACATCAAATACACACTAAGGTAATCTGTAAAAACGTGAGTGATTTTAATAAGATTTTAATGTTATTATAATGCAAATTATAATGTGATACCTAATTTTACTTTTTAATATCAGACATTTCCCAGTAAAAAAAACTATAAAAACACTACCGTTCAAAAGTTTAATGTTTTTAAAAGAAGCTTATTTGATCAGAAATATAGTAAAAACATTACTCTTCAGAGTCACATGATCCTTCAGAAATCATTTTAATATGCTGATTTGGTCCTCTAGAAACATTTGTTATTACTATTGTTAAAAATGGTTGTGCTGCTTAAAAATTGTGAAAACCGTGATATGGTGGAAAGTTTAAAAGAACAGCATTTATTTCAAATAGATATCTTTTATATCACTTTTGATCAATTTCATGCTTTCTTGGTAAATAAAAGTATACATTTTTCTTAAAATCGTACAACCTTAAACTTTTGAACCGTAGTATATGCATAAAATAGTCCAAAATGACATTTACATTTTATAATTCATCAATACAAAGTCAAATCAAGTTAAAAATGGACCATTTCATCCAATATTTTTATGTGCATTTGTATTATTATGATCTTCAGAGTATCTAGTATCTAGGCTGATCACTAGGTTTTGGAACAGTCAGGGAGTGCAGTTGGATTTGTTTGGTGTTGAAGCAAATTTAAGCATGTGTGAGTGTTATAATTCTTATTGGTGTGAAATATTTAGCCAAGATGGGATATGGAGAATTTGCCATAACCTAACAGAAGTTTCTATACCAATTCCTCTGCTCATAAACACCCTCTCCACACTCCAAACCCACAGGAGGCGCAATAGTTTCTCCAATCCTTTCTCATTTACTTATGAAGGAGAGGAGGTTTGTTCAGAGAATTGGTATTTGGCCTGCTTGTGTTTCTTCTTTGACCTTTGACCCTCTTGCCCTAGTCCCCCTCGACTGGACACTCCAAAGATGAGGCGAGAAGACTCTACCAACAGCATTCTGAACAAATGAGTCCATTGGCTTACCGTGTTTACAAACTGTTTATCAAGAAGACATTTCAACTGTACTGTAAAAGGAAAAAGAATTAGAGAATGTGCATCAAAACAGTATTTTTATTTTTAGGTCTTTTGTTCCCTTTTGCAATAAAAGTTTGCAACTGTTGTGTGTTTGCAGGTGTATTAATCCGCTTTTCTTGAGCATGATAGCATGTGCGCTGTGGTGCATTTTTTTTTATATTGTTACCGAAGGATTTTTCTTTCCTCTTGGGTTAAAATGTGGTGAAACTAACTTTCTCTTTGTCTTTCTTTTTCTCGATTTCTCCCTCATTCTCTAGTTAACCTTATATTGGGAATCTGGTGCTGCTACATGGTGATTTGGGGTTCTTCCTGTCACATCAACAAAAGACCTTTGTCGTAACTTTTCGCACATTTTGGCAAATCCAAAAAAAGTGAGAGATGCACAAATGTTGATGAAGGCTTTGCTGTCGTGATATGGCTTTTATTTTCTGGGCATGCGGTTGCTTCGACTTCAAGAGCACAACAGATCTACACAGAACTGAATGGTCAGCATCACACCAAACTTCTTATTCATTCAAGGCCAGAGTTGACCTGAAAAGCTAAGACTGAACCGGCCAGAGAATGTGGACGACAGCTGGGTCTGACCGGGTCTGTCTTTTTTTTGGTTTTGTTTTTGAGTTGACTTTTTAATGGCTGAATATAGACGGTAGTGCAACACACCACATAAACGGCTAGAAAACACCACTACATATGTTTCTCATTCCTTCATAAATGCAAGTGCAACTCTAGTGTTTCTTCTTGTAGAGTGTTTTTATCCTTGTTTACCCCACTGTGCGATCAAAGCTTGATTTAACCGTCTTTGATCATGAATGCATCCCATAATGCTCTCCTGAACTCCTGTGCTGCTCACTCCCTGGTATGAGTTGACTGTAATCTGACGAGGAACCTTTATTAACGGGTATGATTAACGGTGATCAAAATCTAGATGTGAGCTGTGCATGTGGGCAGGAGTTTCCCAAATGTTTCCAGATTTGAAATTAATCTGCAGTCTGTTTTTGGCTGGTTGGTTTATGAATTTGGTCATCAGCTGTTAAAAGTTGAAATTTTGAGTTTCATGCTATGATTTGAGACTAAAACTGATTCACCTTGCAAGCACATAACTGAAATGTTCATAAGATGGTGGAATGTCTAAAAACCATGTTTAAATTCACTTTTTCGTAGATTTTTTTTTTTTTTTTTTTTTGTGATTTGAAGTGGTCATGGTCAATGTTTGTTTTTTGTGTATCTTCACCTTAGCAAACAGTGTGTATCTCTGGATGTGCTGTGAATGCATATCCGTGTTCTTTTACACATTATATATATATATATGAATATACAGCGTATATTTGACCTGCCATCTTACCAGTTGGTTTGCTATTTATACAGGTCTGGGCACTTTTTTTATTTTAAAGCGTTGCCTCCAGATTTGCATGTTTTATATTGATGTACTGTTTGACCATAAAATGAAAAGCATATGTAGCCGTGTTGTTTGGAGACCTTGTATAACATTTGCTTATTTTTGTAAACAGAAGTAGTCAGTTAAATAGGTATATAGCTGTGAATGTAGTAAAAGTAAGTAAAGTTTTAATATAAACAATGTGGTCATTCCTTTGTCTGATTTTATCACAGGAATAATATATATTCTTAATACAAATATGACATCTGTACTGAGTTATTGCAAATACAAAAATCTAGTTAATTACCACAAAAGAATGATTCTGAAAATTATAGTTTTTATTTTATGTAATTAAAACATTTCCACACAAAAGGAATGTTTATTGATTTATAAAATACAAAAGGTCTATTAAAGTACTTAGGAAAGAGACATTAGTTGTATTTTAGACCTAAAAATCATATAAATCTTCATGAACATTTGTCTTGTACTTGAACATATTGTTTGATCTGAGTGACTTCAGAAGAGTCCTATGTTTTTTTTCTTCAATAATATTATAAACATCACATCAATAATGTGAGAAAGGTATCCAGTTCAGAAAACCCTGCCTTCATTATATTAGCACATGATACAGCTCAATATGAAAAAAAGTGCATATTTCAGCATATGTATACATCATCCCTGTATGAACTACAGTAAAAGTCTGATCAGAAACCTGATATCAATCAATTTTAACAGTTCTTTAGCTGAAAACTGGTCAAAAACTATGTGGCTTTCTGAGAAGAAAAACTACTAACTTAAAAACATAACAGTATATCTGAACATGTACAAATGCAGGAACTTAAAACAACAATTCAGGGAAGAAACCTCACTGGAAATATAAGGAAAATAACAATGGAAGAATCAGCACTAGGAATGTATGTACTGTGTCATAACACTATTTGGTCAGACTTCTGATGTGACAAATCGTAAATTCATCAATTTGGATTCCACAACATTCACATTTGAGATTCAAAGCAATTATACTGGAAAGAAAACTATTCGGTCTCACATTTCAAAACATACTAGATTCACATGTCCTGAAGAAAATAGCAGTGTTTGCAAGGCAGCAAAATAAAAGTGTAGAAAAGTTTAAGCTGAACAGAAGAATTAAAGTGTCAAGACGGCTATCAGATGCAAGGAAGACAAGACCAATTGCAATTCAGTATGCAAATATTGTTATCGCTGTTGCATTTAAAATTGGAGATTTTCAAAATGTAAAATTAAATTTACAAAAAAAAAAGATTAATCACACAAAGTATGAATAGTGCCTTGCAAGCACTAATTAAATCATATGGAAGGCATTATGATAAAAAGATTTTTGGTTGTAGGACACACTTGCCCAGTCAGTAAATCTCAACATCCTTTACATTGCAATATAGAAAGTGCTACATCCAGTAGCAACTGACCTGAATCCAGTATGTTTCTTTAAAAAAACTCCAACCCCACACATAGAGAATACATTGTATGTAACAGAAAGTGTGAAGTCTTAATCCTGTTTTACAGCCTGGGGTTTGTAGTAGCTCACTGTAACCGTGACCCACATGTTCAGAACGGTCATGACGACAAACCGAATGAGAACTGGAGAAGAAAAAGAGGAAAGGTAAAGATGACATCTTAACCAAACAATCAACACTTGAGCTCTTTACTGACCTTGTGTGTCTCCTGTGGTGATGACGGTGGTGAAGATCCGCGCTGAAGAAGAGAGCAAACACTTAATATCAACATGACAGACTGAAGAAATGCTTCATTTGTGTGTGTGTGTGTGTGTGTGACTTACCCATACATGTGTATGTGGCCAGACCCCAGGTGAGAGTGCTGACCTGCCGAGAGTCCTTTGAGCGCCACAGACACTGAAGCTGTGCCAGTTTACTGCTGGCGCTGATGAATGTGCACAGACTCTGAGAGAGAATGGCAAAACACAGAAAACTCTTATGTTATGTTGTTGTTGTTTTTAAATAAATAATCCCGTTCGAAAGTTTGGGGGCGGTAAGATTTTAAAGAAATGGCATTAAATTGCTCAAAAATGACAGTAAAGACATTTATAATGTTTTTTTATAATGCTGTTCTTTTGAACTTTTTATTCATCAAAGAATCCTGAAATGTATCATGGTTTCCAAAAAAAAATTATTAAGCAGCACAGTTGTTTTCAACATTAATAAGAACCAAATCTGCATATTAAAATGATTTCTAAAGGATCATGTGACACTGAAGACTGCTGAAAATTCAGCTTTGCCATCCGGAATATATTTTATAATATATTCAATAGAAAATTATAGAATAGAAATTCAATAGAAAATTATTTTAACAGTTATTTTGTTTTAATAATATTTCACAATGTTACAGTTTTTACTGCATTTTTGCTCAAATAAATTTAGACACTTGCATAAGCATAAGACACTACTTTTCAAAACTTCACAAAGAAATCTTACCAACCCAAAACATTTGAATGGTAGTGTTAGTGTGTAAAATATCACACAGAAGTGTAGGATTTCTATGCCACTGAATGCAATCTCTCGCTCTTTATTTTTATTTATTTATTTTTTGCATGACTGGGCTGGACAACATTGGCATGACCGAAAACAGCAATTTTTTCAATTCTGTTTAATGCAAATAATGTTGCAAAAAACACTTTTCCTTTAATCTCAATCTATTATGTTCAAAATAAGATCAACTAAGTGTACATTTGACACTAATGCAAATGCATGTGAAGCAGTATTGGTGTGTTCTCACCATGGCCAGATCAATCACCCACTTCTGTACTGTAAGCAGCTGCCATCCACCCACAAACCTGATTCTTGCAGTAAAGGTGATGAAATATACATTAAATATTTTTTATTTTAAATCAAGCAGGTTTTGATTGGTATTAGTACTTTTTTTTGACTCTGTGCCCAGAAAAAACTGCATAACCCAAGCTTGAAGGATACAGTGCTGCGTATATGAGGCTGTGCTTCAGGTTTCTATTGTAGTGCAGGATCAACAGGAGCACAATGACATCTGTGGACACACACAAGATTGAACATAAACACTCAGAATCACTCAGAAGTCTCACTTGTGATTAGGCATCAGAATCTCACCTTGTGCAATGAGGATGGGATACTCCAGGTATGTGAGGGGTGGGTAGTCATAGTACATCTGATAGGACATGAACACTAGAAACCTACACACACACACACGGACAAGAGGAAGAACAGAGTTGGAAACTTTTTTCCCATCATAAAAACACATAGGCCTACATCTGATATTTTAACACCAGGATCCACCAATTATTGTTTGATCTTAAAAATATCTTTTGACAGTACTATGGCAATATACAGAAGTTTTCAGGACAGTGTTGTTTTAGTACCATCATCGATGATAGTTTTTGTTAATATTTTGATTTGATTTTATTTATTTACTTTCCTGATTCTGATTCTACTTTAGTTAACGATAATAACTTTTTTTTAGCTCTAAAATATCTTATTTTATAGATATTGCATAGAAAAAAGTAACTATTTACAAACCCTCGATCACAAATCGCTGTAAAAGGCGTGGTTTGGGAAACCATGCTTTATACAATATGTAACATAAGTGTGTCATATGCTTGCACACTAATGTTGATTTGACGCATGGTGAAAATTAATGCAGCATCCGAACATATCAAACTCTCCTGCATATGCATGCACGAATCATATTTCAATATCATATGCCACTAACATATCAATGCCAGTTTGATGCAGCTCATTCCGGATGTCTGCGTCAGTCCTTTCAAGCATCCGTTCTTAAAAGATTCATCTCAATCTACTGAAAGCAGTGAAGTTCTTACCCGACCAGCTCCAGCAGCAGACTGTTCAGACTGACTCCAGCGGTTGCTCTGGCCCGCATCAGCACGAATATCTGCGGGAACTTCAGCACCATACACACGAAGAGAGTGCTGAAGTTGGCCAAATTCAGGGTCAAATTACCGTCCATGTCTGTCCTTTAATTCCCCTCTATCATCCGCTTCTGGTATCCTGGCACGAAGCGTCTCCAGCTGTTAGTCTCTGAATCAGCGGCACTTCCGTACACATCAACGAGCGACATTTGACCCTCCACAGCGCCCGTAGCCCACATCTTCAGCTTGTTCTTAAGTGAGTGGCGTTACCACTGATTGCATTTACCTTCAGGTCATTCGCAACAAATATGGTGACAAATATTCCGTCATTAAAAAAGATTTGAAATATTCAGGAATTCCAATTTAGCAATTATACAACCAAACATGATATTAAACGTTATACAATTCTTGACTCCATTAAGGTTTGCAGATTTTTAAAGCTGCAGTCCGTAAGTTTTGCATCGTTGTCGCCATCTTCGTTTGAAACCTGCAATTGCATTTATTTGCGGAATTATCATCTTTACGTGGGTTGTGTATCGCTCGGCTCCTCAGTGCAGATGAATCTAGTGTTTTGAGGAGTGTGTCTGTCATTCACCACACGGTGGGGATACTTCTGAATCACAGATTCTACGTCTTGGAAGTATAACCAAAATAAGAATTTTCCCAAAATAAAAATGTCATCTGAACAAGTAACATCTGCCACATTTGTTCTGACCAACTAAGAAAAAAAAGGCATTTCAATAAATCGAGCTACCAATGGTGATTAAATCTAACGAGTGCTTAGCTCATATCACATCAAACCGTGCAAATTATTATTATTTATATACTTTGTTCTCAAATTGTTAATGTTAACAACATCAGCTTCGCGTGAATACGTGTATTTAGTGTGTATTAGCGTTACCTGTAGATTTCAATTTCTGTACAGTCTAATCTTTTGCTTATGACTACGGGTGAATCTCCAGTTGTCACTGACGATTGTCGTTTGGACCTTTTTGGATTACAATCCGCCATGAAAATGATAAATTTAATTATTCCAGCTGCTGTGAGAAAAGGCTATAAATGATCCGCCACCTGCAGCATCCTCACATGCGATATAGCCTACTAGCCTGGACTCCTTTATGTATACAGACGTGACCAGTGTTCGAACTATACCGTGGCCTTTGGGGGAGCCCACTTGTTTTGCGCGTGCCTCAAAGAAGGACTTACAAAGATGCATAACAGCTACAAGTGTATGCACTACTTGCTTTATGCAAGCACTAAATAGGATAAATCACTATACAGGATTTACCCTATTATACTTTATCGACACAAATTGATAGGTCAAACAGCAAACAGCCACCCACAAATAGTCTATAAACAAAGCATCCAGCTGTCTTTGAATTCACATGAACAACGGTTAAAGTTACTCATGAGGAAGAATGCCATAATTCCTCCATTCAATTAGGCCTAAGACATCGAGAGTCATGCAGACCTATAACAACCCAGCCACAACACATAATTGGGAATAACACGCCTTACCTTCCTTTGCTGTTCGTCCAGAAATCCAAGTGGATATTCGTTTATATTTTTTCTACGAATCTTTGAGTTAACATGTACTAAACATGAGTGGAATTTGCACCGCAGGGCCACCACACCTTGATGCTCATGACAAGAATAGCATGTATAGTTATCTTTATTGAAGTAAATTAGGTTTAAATCGCCGTCATGCATGAATGAATGATATTTTTGCAATTTTATACATAATAATCCACGATGATCACATTACACAACTGAAATTTTTTCTCAGGTTAAGTAGTGCACGTTATTTTTGTTACAATTGCTTTGGTGTTACGGTGTTTTACATCAAAAAATGTTGACTTTCTTGTCATAAACCATGCTAGACTTGCATGTGTTTTCTGACTGTTTACTGAAAACTTCCTCATACGTACATACGCATACATAATAACCAATGAGAAAGCTTGTTACTAACCCAAATACTACTTATCACATCTCCCCCCTTTTGGGTAAAGTATGTCAACTTTTTAACAAACGAAATTAGAACATAAGTTCATTACACTGCTGTGAACATCATAAACATAAAACGATTATGCAAACAAATCTTTCCACATATAAAGTCTCTGTGATGCACTAGTCAAACAACAAGAAAAAAAAAACAAATCTGTGTTTTTCTGTACTTTGAATCTGTATTATGACTGGTAGTGCAAGGCTTTCTTATCACGCGCCCACAGCATGTCGTCTTGGGCGAGACTATGTGTTGTGAAGTACGAGGCACAGCAGCAGTAGGTTCTAAGGAAGGAACAGATGTTCCCTGATTCGCCTCAGGTAATTGCTCACTTGGAACCGAGGGCAGGTTACCTTCCTCAGCATCTGTTGTGCAGTCAGGTAGATCTTGTTCATGTTGAGTAGCAGTACTCATTGGAATGGCTTGGAGATGTTTGTGATTCCTGCAAAGTTCTCCATGGTCAGTTGACACATAGTATGACCTCAGCTGTTCAGCGTGATGATTTACAATCTCTTTTGTCGTACACTTTTTTTTACCATCTAACTTTAGGAGCATGGAGTCCCCAGGACGCAGCGGCAGTAAGGTTCTAGCACCATGTCATCGATTGAAGAAGTATCTGTAAGATTCCTTCGCTCTGTGTTCCTTAGCTTTCACTCTTTTCAAGTCAGGCTATTCTGGAGTCAAGCTACTTGCCGTCACTGGAACTGAAGTCCTGAGGTGCCTACCCATGAGAAGTTGTAAAGGACTGCACCCCGGTAGCTGCTATTGGAGTTTCCCTATATGCGAGAAGGGCCAAGAAAGGGTCGTCCTGCTTCATTTCATCTTCTTTGCTGTCTGAACAGCCCTCTCTCTTCGTTCGATTGTGGGAAGTGAGGACTGGACGTCACGTGAAAAAAGCTACTGTTCTGCAAATATCTTAAACTCAACTGATGTGAACTGATGAGCGTTAGGCAGAGCACAGCCTTTCAGGGATGCCAAAATGTGCAAACATACTCTTTAATTTGCCGATCACTCTCCTGCTTGTCATGTCCACCAAGTGTGCTATTTCAATAAATCTCAATAGTCCACTACTACAAGATATTGATGGCCACCTACGTTTTATTAATTGTGAAGCCTAAATGCAGTCTCCAGAAGTAAAAAGCTAAAGGTAGGCTATAAACGGAGTACACCACGGCCCCACGACTTCAACATCACCATCACTAAGCTTCTGACAACCCTTTCAATTTTTATCTCAAAACATTTTCCTAGAACGTTTGAGTTAGAATAGTAGTTCATAAGAGCACAATTATGAGCATAATGAGGCTGTAAAAGCTGAATGAGCTTACCTTTTTGGCGTGACGGTGTTTAATCTCCCCGAAAGCCTCTGTAGTCCCATTTAGCCACTTGTTAGCAACTGCCTTTTTCAAGATGCATAACAGCTTCAAAAAATCATGAGTGGGGTAATACTGATGTTTTTTATGTTGTAGAATAAAACGTGAAAGTGTCTTGAGCTTGTGTTCACCACAAACCTTATTTCAGCCATTTAAACAAAATCCTATTAAAAAAAAACCATTGACTTCGGGATTATGGAACCGGAAGTGCTAAAATGCTAACTCACTTCCGCGTTTTGGCCTACAAAGTGATGTCATACCTGCACCACTCTATGGCTCCTTGCGTTGGGTTGGCCTATTAATCTGACACAACTGGCATTGACTCACTTTGCATTTTAGATCAGTGCTGATGCCCGGCCACCATACCGATAGGCGAGCTGCTCACGACACTTGCAAAGTCCTTGGTGGCTTTCGTGAATGCGAGCAAGTACTTCATTTCTCATCTTAACTGGGATCACAATTCTTGACCCGTGCAAGGGAAGCCCTGTCGACTCACTCAAAAACCCCTTTTGGCTAAAGTAGACTTGCAAATCGACAGGCATCGCTTTTACATGTTTAGGCCACCCTTGTCGGACATAATTAAGCACGCTTTGCAGTTCCTCATCTGCTTTCGTAGAATCAGCTATCTTCTGTAGCTTCTGAGATGAAGCTGGCAAGTGCTCCTCAACTCCAGCTATGTAGGCCTCGACTTCCTCTTCGAGGTCTGGCTGTTCTGAGTTGGCCAAGGGGTGTCTGGACAATGTGTCCGCTATAAGCAGAGACTTTCCAAATACTATTTATCACATTTCTGACACATTTCTGACATTTCAGTTCATGTTTGTGTTATTGAATTAAAACAAATGAATGGTATATTGTATTGATTTCAGTCTGCTCATTGGTGTTTTGAGACGCTATTGTTGCCATCAATAAGTCAAGCAATTAGAAAGTTAGAAAGTCAACATTGTTTGAGAATGACCCAACAAATGAATTAAATAAGTAATCAGAATACAAATGAAGAGCATTCTTGGAGAAATGAGAATTGGAGTGTGCCTCTATTTATTTGTTTTTAATAAGCAATTCACTGGGTTAAACAAATACTGTTACAACACAAAAATGATACATTTTAAAGCAACAAGTTTTATAACAACTTCATAATCAAAAGACAAGTTTATCTTTTTTCTTTTCTCTTGCCATTTCCTTCCTTAATTTAAAAAAAGAAACAGAAAATCAAACAGACATACTTTTCATTGAGCAGCTTTGCTGCCTCTTGCTACCCTGTTCAAAGAACCATCTCTCTTGCTTTTTATTATTTGCAAATGCAAAGGCTTGCCAGTAATAAATAATACTATAAAATGTTCTGCAAGTACACAAAAAAGATTGAGAAACAACAACAAGGGTAAATGTACAAGGTTTCAGGGTGATAGGGGTGGGACTGGTGAGGGTGGGCAAATTTAGCAAAATCTCGGATTCATACAGGACAGACAAAGCCTCTATACATCCATACTAGCCAGATAACAAAGTTGATTTTATTATTCATGTGTGTGTGTGTGTGTGAGTGTGTGTTTACAAAGTTTTTTTTTTTTTTAAACAAGCAGGCGTTGTTAATTACAGAGCACAAAGAATTAAGGCAGCTCAAATGTTCGCCTCAAAAAAGTTTAAACATTAGATCCTTAGAAACTGCAGTTTGCTCTTGTTATTTTACACAGACATAGTGCCTCTCACATAGAGTGCAGAAATAAGAATTTGTTGTTGCATAATTCTGGCTGTTGACAAAGCCATCCTCTTAATACCGCCGATGGGAAAACAGCTTTTTTTATATATATATATATATATATGGCTACAGGAGAGTTGTGATATTACTGACCCCTTTGTCACATACTGTATAAGATAAAAACTCACATCTAAGCTGCCTCTCGGTTTTTCCAGTTTTCTTGATTTTTACTGACATTGCTGTGATTGTTGTTTTGTTTGAGTTGTTTAACACTGCTCGATGAGGAATGCACTGATTGATTGGTTTTGCTGGTATTTGAGTTGGGGTGTATGAGTTTCTGTGTCTCCATCTTGTTGCTGTGCATGTGGCTGATCTTTCACCACAGCAGTGCTCATGTTCCCCCCGTCTGATTAAACAGAAGCCCTCCAAACATTTCAAACTGACTAATTTTGGTGAATGAAAAAGCCAAATGTTCTTTCTGTACCCAGCCTCAGGGCTGAAAGACAGTTTGGCCACTAAAACAGGCGCCTCTCTAGTAAATCCTTTGAAACGCTCTTGGATTACAGTATTGAACTCAAGCTCTATGGTTTGTTATTTCAGTTCATTTTAACTCATTGTGTCTCTCATCTCACTTTGCGCTTGTTGAAAGAGCACACACTCCACTTCCCTCTAGTGGACCAATGTTGCCATGTCCTTTTTTTATAAAGTCACTTGCAAATATAGCAATTGTTTTGGGTTCATTTCCAGAATAAAGTCTCATATTTATTTTCATGAAAGTGTGACCTGACCGCTAGTAGCAGTTGTCAAATATCTCCAACAACTGTTTGCACTGCAATCCAAGTTTTCCTCCCATGTTTTGTCCTGTTTCAGTAAAAAAAAAAACGCTTATTTTTATACTTACACTACCATTCAAAAGTTATTAACGTTTTTATTCAGCAAGGATTAAATTAATAGTAAAGTGGCAGTAAAGACATGTATAATGTTACAAAAGAATCGAAAGAATCAAAGAATCCTGAAAAATGTAGCATGCAAATATTAAGCCGCACAACTGTTTTCAACATTGATGATAATAAGAAATGTTTCTTAAGCAGCAAATTATCATATTAGAATGATTTCTGAAGGATCATGTGACACTGAAGACTGGAGTAATGATGCTGAAAATTCAGCTTTACCATCACAGGAATAAATTGCATTTTAAACTGATCCCAAACTTTTGAACGGTAGTGTATTTTGGTGAGATATGTTGCTTATTTTGGGCTTGTTTTATCAGACCAGGTTGAATTTTTTTTAGAAAGATCTGGCAACCCTGTAATGGACACAGGACATTTCTCACTCTGGAAACTCAGAATCACCATGTCATTTAGAAAGCGCAGGACAGCAAATCAAAATGGTTAAATACAATTGTTTTGTGGCCATTTATAATAGTTGACACAGTTTTACAGTATTTACCTTAAGTGCAGTGACTATCCCTTCCATACAATGTACACATACACACACAGTGTCTCCATGCTGTTGTCAAGGACAGCTTCATCTGCTATGTCCCACACACATACACACACGCACGCACGTTTTTGCTGGTGTCATTGTCTTGTCTGCGTGGGACCGCAGACACTACAACAGTGTTGGGTTTCAGGGCTATATCTGTCCCAGCCCAGTCTGTGCTGCTCTGGTTTCAACAGCAAGGTCACACACGCACACATGCACACACACACACAGGGAAGTGATAAAAAATCATATTTCAAGTCTGTGAGATAAGCAGTAATGTGTGTTTGGGTGGTGTGTGCAGCTATAAGAAGAGAGATTTCTTTAAAATGTGACCTCAAATTGTCCTTCATACATCAATCAACATCTGTAACAGCTTCTTTTCAGAGCCAATCATTATAGAAGTAAGTTTGAAAATATAATAAGGAATAAAATTCTGTAGGTCAGAGTGAATAATTTAATCAGCCTTATTTTTCAGGACATTTGGATATCAGAGTAAAAAATTAAAAAGGTAATTGCGACTTTCTGTCATTTTAAATCTCACAATGTGACTATATATCTTGCCATTGCAACTTTGATTTTGCTAAATTGCTACTGTGTATCTTACAACAGAGACTTTATGTCTTGCAATTGAGACACGACAACGATGTACCGAAAACGGAAAAGTTTTTTCTTTGCGTTTTTTGTGTAAAGACGACAGCATTGTCAAAACATTCCCTGTTCACACAGATCCGTAGAAATGACTAAAAACGCTGTATTATGCTGTCAGGCCAGTAGTTGGCGATGTCACTTTGTAAAGAAAAACTATAGACTGAACATGTAATACGCATGTGCATGACGTCACCGTTTTCGCGAATTCACGTTTTTGTAGTTTGCGTTTTCAGGCCTCCAAAACGCTTGTTGTCGTATAAAACGATTGGCCAAAACGCATAAAAAGTTTTCAGTTTTTAGTTGAAAACGTCGTATAAACAGCCCCTCAATCTTGCAATTGCGACTATTTCTCATAATTGCGACTTTATATCTCACCGTGTGACTTTATTTCTCACAATGTGATTTATGTTCTTATTTTAAACTTTATCTCACAAATAATGTTTTTTTTTTTAAGGTGGAAACAGTGAAAACAGGTGAAAACAGGCTTCCATAGGTACACTGTAAAAAAAGTTATGACAATATATGTTTTTACATTGCTTTAACTCATCAAAAAAGTTAAACAATTTTTAACCTTTTTTTATAAGTTACAAGATTCAGCTAATTTAAGTCAGTTTAATGTAATTTAAGTTGAAATTACTTAAACATTCAAGTTGATTGTACTTAATTTAAGGCAGCAAATTTTTTTACAGTGTAGTTCACTATGGAATATTTGAAATACTAACGTATTAAATAATTACTTAGAGAAGTAAAAGAAATCAAATAAGAAGGGAGAAGTAAAAGGGCCGAGTATGAAAGAGGAGGAGGAGAGAGAGAGGGAAAAAGCGAGGAAATTTGAGTCAATAATGAGAGCGAAATATGATGCTGTTGCTGGCTCCTCACGACCAATCCAGACATGTAAAGTACGTTTGGTTTCACCGCACACACAGTATCAAAAATCTCAGATCAACACTGAGATTCAGTGTTTCTCCCTTGCACTCACATAAACACAACAAACACAGTGACTGACCGTGTACTTTGGGTGTGTTTGCGCTTTTCTGACATTTTACGCTTTTTATTCTGTTCTCTGTAACACCTCAATCCAGACGGAGGGTCAGCCAGCCGTATCAGGACTGACAAAATAAATCTGACACAGGAATGTGTGTGTGTTTAAATCTGACACTGGAATGAGACTCCGCCACATACAAACCCCAGAGAGAAATCAAGTCCTTACTCTAACCAGTCACAATTAGACCTCTGAGCCTACTCTTAAAAAAATATACCACTGTGAAACTGAATCCTGCAGCAAAAAGTACAGAGGGATAGGGTAGGATTGCACTCCTCTTTGTACATCGTCCAAGAGCAGAGATGAAAAAAAGAGGGGAAAAGAGGGAGAGAGAAGTGGTAAAGGTTGAAGGCAAGAGAGGGGAGATTTGGGTCAGTGTTGGCCAGTTGAAATCAAAAAAGAACACAAAGAAAGACAAAAGAAAACAACAACAAAAACAAACGTCTTATCTTAAATTTTGCTTTCAGAAAATTGTTTAAATGGAAAATGAAATGTTTAGGTCTAATTCCATTTCATGTATAACTGAAATTTTTGCCAGAGAGCATTTATCAGCATTGTCAAATGACCAGAGAGTGTATGTTTGATCTGGATAATTATTTTTTTATCCTCATTGTGATTTCTATGAGCTTGCATGACAAATTTTTTACTTGAATTTTAGACCTTCTCCCAAAATAAATTGGCAAACTTGAATGTTTTGTCAAACTGAACTCTGTTTTGGCCAGAAATTTGATACACCTTCTCCCACACACACACACACACACACACACACACACACACACACACACACACACACACACACACACACACACACACACACACACACACACACACACACACACACACACACACACACATACATATGGTTTCTATACTGTATATTCTATCCCCCTACACTAACACTAGCCCTAAACCTACCCATCACAAAACTTTTGGCATTTTTTACATTTAAAAAAAAAAACACCGTTTAGTATGTTTTTAAGCCATTTGGTTTACGTTGTAATACTCATGTCATTGTACACATTTGTGTCCTCATAAACCATTATACCTGTACACACACACACACACACAGACACACTTTAACTTTCACTCCTCCACTTTAGTCAAAACAAATAACCTGTGCACTCAGGTGCTAACCCTGCATTCAGATCTTACAGTACTCGATGTAACTAAACTTATTTTGGCTCTATGTCCACCTAGCCAACTCAGTCTACCTTTAAGCAAAATGTTCTTGGCATCTGGTGTAAGTGAACTCTACACTGAGGCACATTGGAACTAACTGAAACTGTTCCTGTAACCGTAGCTGGAAAGGAAGTGATGAACATAATTTAGCACTGATTGGGATTTGGCAAAAAATAAAGCATAAAAAAAACACGAATGAACCTCAGGAATGCACCCTTGACACCAGCTCAATGCTGCCCAAAACACTTACTGACCTCTCCACTGGTTTTGATTGTACTCTGATAGGAAACCCAGGAGGGATTTTTCTTAAATAAAAGCACTGCAATATGATGGAAAATGATATAAATAATGAGAAATCCAACCCAAATGCCCCCGTGGACACTGATTTCAATCCAGCCATCTGATACATCAGGACAGTGTGTACACAACCCACCAGCAGTGTTAGACAGACTCTTGGTTGAACCATGCGGCATGGCAATGAGTGTGTGTGATGGAACAGACTGGGTGGGACAGTCTCCAAGCCAATGGCCACAAAGCTAGCAGCCATTTTAACAGTTCGCCAAAATGCTTGGTGATGTCTGTACCCTGTAATCCTCAAGTCAAATCAGTGAGTAAATGAATTTTCATTGCACAATAAACCAGCAAACAATCCACAAACACGTTTCTTCAGTAGTGCAGACTACTTATCTTCTAGGTTTCTTCTCCAACGGTGGATGGGTTTCCAGCATCTTCCTAGGGATAAAATGAGAGTTCACTTCATCCTTCTGTTTTTGTGCTCCCGCTGTGATTTTTGTACTCCCTCCAGGTTGTGTATGTTTCTCTCTTTTCCTGTCTTTTTTTTGGTGTCCAGTTCCGGAACACCTCTCCCTCAGAAAGGACAGAAAGGAAAGAGGTTAAGAAAGACTACAGAGTGTTTTGCTGGTGTTGCAGATACTGATACACATAGTCAGAGGAAGTGAGGGGGAGAGCGAGAGAAGGATTTGAGTGGAGAGACTATTCAGAGAGTTTTCTGTCCATCTTTTAAAGCGGCTCTGCATCTGTATTAGTCTTTCTAACTGATCAGACCACAAACGTACGGACAGATTAAACCAAGCTTCTTTGAATGCACATACAAAGCAGAAAACTGGTCCATCCATCTGTGGCAGGATTTGATTGGCCCTGTTCCAATTTCAGTTATTCATGAGCTTGTTTGATTGGCAGCCTGGCAGACCTATTGTGTTTGTCTTAAGCTCCACCCTCTTGGAAATCTGGATATGTACACCATATACTTGCACTGCAATACCGCCTCCAACCAGTAGGGGGAAAGTCCTCTCAACAACAAGACATGGATGGAGGGGTCGAGTGAAGAGGATAGGAAATATCTCTTTCATCAACAAGTAGACTGAGAACAGACTATGCCTGAAGACATCGCAAGTTAGGTCAAACATCACAGCCGATCTACTTCTCAGATTAACACATTGTGTCAGTCTTAGTTTAGCCAAAAGGGGTGGAGACGGAGCTGACTTCTGCCCAATCCGGATGATCTGTGTGCATATTAAGTCAGAATGTGTATGTGAGGGTTTGGAAAGGTGGAGAAAACAAGGCTGACATCTTGATTGGCTGAATTGTGTCTGTGGACAGTCTGTGGACAGCTGATGGTCTCTGCTGTAGTGCAGTCCTCTTTATCCCTTTGGTGAGATGTTAATATCTATGAAAGAGAGGTGGGGAAAATTAAAGAGAGAAGAAGAGGTAGTGATGGGTAAATTATTGAATTAAGCCTGGTTGGTCTTTTTGGATCAGTTTGAATGGCTCATGGGGCTAAAGGAACAATTCAGAGATAAATTTAAGAGTTAGAGTATTAGAGGGATAGAGTATTGAACAATGAATCAGTTGATCCGGTTAAAAAAAAACAGACTAAATGCCTAATGAACGACATGAGGGTGAGTAATTAATGACAGAATTTTCATTTTTGGGTGAACTATCCCTTTAAAATAAATGCTCTTCCTTTGGACCTTCTATTCATCAAAGAACATATATATATATATATATATATAAAAAAAATTCAATTCAAAATTCAAATATTTTTAATTAAATAACACTTTTCTTTTGAAAAGTTTTTAACATCTGTGTACTGTATAAATTACATTTTAGAATATATTAAAACAGAAAATGGTTATTTTAAATTGTAATAATATTTTACAATAGTAGCGACTGGTAAGCAAAAGAGACCTCAGAATTTTGAAGGATAATGTATGATATATTTATTTTATAAATACATATATATATATATATATATGGGCTGCGTCCAAAATTGAATACTTTCTTGAGTAGGTACTTAGTTTGAATAAGTTCCAGTAATTACTTTGCACCCGTTAAAAAAGTATGTTCTATATGAATGTAATCTGGACGTATATTCGCTATGTTGCCCTTATCATGTGACTATCAGCATCAGTTGCATCGCGTCACTAGCAGCATTTCCATTACCCTTCACATTGCGCAAATTGAAATTGCGAATTGAAAATACGGCCAATGGAAACACGTCAATTTCGCAAAAACTCACATACTGTATATTGCAAAAAAGTTTTTACGCTCGCATGAGGTGGTTTTTCAGGCAATTTGAAAAAGGACGTTTTCGCAAAACTGTAATGGAAACAGTTTTTTCGCATTTATAGGTCACCTGGAGTACATAAAAGTCGATCATTCTTTACAGATGACGCGGTATGTTTGGACAGAAGACGAGACAGAGTTCTTTATTAAACTCTGACAATAGAATTACAGGAATACTGGATTATAGACAACAAAGAAAAGCCACAAATGATCATGAAGACCTTGAAGCAGATATGAGGGAGAAACACCCACAAACACATAACATAAATCGCATAACATCGGTTAATGGAAACGATGTCAGTTTGCAATAGTTTTTTATCAACATTTAGAAAATATCGCAAAAGTTTTGCGTAAATCTATAATGGAAACGCGGCTACTGTCATTCATAAATCCTCTCCAGTGGCCTCATGGGATAGTAAAGTGTCCATCATATGCACACTTCAGAATCTCGCCGGAAGTAGGTTATCCGGATACTTTTTGCATACTCTTGCGTACTGTGAATTCTTCTTGTGACATACTGTTTTTCGCCTTCTATATAGTAGAGAAGTATGCGATTTTGGATGCAGCCATGGACTCTTTTGTGATGCTATTATGGTGCTTTTGCTTCCTGTTTGCATCCATTTGAAAGCTCCAGTTCCCTGTTTAATTGCATGGAATAAGCGATAAACTACATTATTCAAATTCATGCTTTTGTCTTTCACAGAAGAAAGTCATACAGTTTTGGTGCAACATGGGTGATGTATAAATTAAAATAATTTTTATTTTTGCATAAACTATTCCTTTAAAATGAATTTATAACTAAGCACAGAAATATCTGACAGCATTTGCAGTGCTTAAAGTAATCATAGTGTGAAAAAAGACATAAATCTTATGACTACTAACAAAGTTGACAAAATCTGATTCTCACCTGTCCTCTATTTCACTTGTTCTGATTGCGGATACGCAGACACCTTCTCTTCAGTGGAGGCTCCATTTCCATTGGAACGGTTCCTGTTAATGGGGCTGTCAAGCCACAGGGCAAGATGGCAGCAGTTTTGTCAGCAGGTTTGGGCACGGGCTGAATGACACAGCCAGGTTTGGGCATTAGTGGCAGGGCGTAAGCATGGTCCTCACCAGATGGGGCATCTTCAGGGCTCTGAGGTTTTTCCTCCCCTGTACCTGCTGTAATGACAGACTGGTCATTTGAGCTTCTCTTACCTGCCAAGTCTCTTTCTGTGGCCAAGCAGCTGTTCTCTTTCAGGTCCTCTCCTTCTAGATCTGCCCCTGCAGGCTCGTCGCACACAGCGGCAGTCCTGCGGCAGGGGTCCACCAGAGGGCGCTGCTCTAACGGAGGCGTTCTGATCGAACTGTCTGCTGGAGGCACATTACAGCTCCCGTTAACGATCACATTGCAGGGAGTAGCAGAGCCAGGCTCGGTTTTAGCTGTGGTGGTGTTGCTAGAAACAGTGGAGGCGCTGCACATGATTGGCTGAGAAAGTGGCGGCGTGCCGCTGCAGTAGGACGGGTCAGCACAAGGCAGAGCCACACTAGCCAATGGGCTTTCAGCATTTCTGTCTCTGTTTTTATCTTCTAACATACCTATGCTAGTATCAGCTGACCCATCCATCTCAGTTTCACTTAAAAGTGCAGGTGGTGGGCTTAACCCGGGCTCTGCTTTTACCTGCACGCAGGATACAGCCCTCTGGATCACTAGCTGTTGCCGGGAACGACGACTGGTCGTTAGATCAATGACTCCATCTGCTGGTGTGTCTTTATGAGAGTGTCCAGAGCTTTTGTTACCAGAGTTTTCTGTTTTAACCAACAGATCCGCCATGTTTGTCCTGCCCTGGTCCATCTGTTTGAAAAATCCCGGTGAGAGTGTATCTGAGGTGGGAGGGTCTTGGTGAAAGTTCCGCTCTTCCCCTCTGGAGGAGCCAGGAGAAAATGACGGAGGTGCTTTTGAATTGCTCCGCTCGCTCGCAGCTTTTGGAAGTGTTCCGTCATTTCCCGGTCGGTCACCTGATGCCTGCGGACTGAAAGGTATGGGCACCGGAATGGGTATGGGGACTGGTAATGGCACAATCACTGGATAGGGCACTAGTAATGTTGGTGGTGGCACTAAGGGGGCCAAAGAAGGCATGCCAATGTTCATAATGGGCGGCACTGGGATGGGTCCAGCTGGCATCATGTTAATTGGGGGGAAAGGCAAGGCTGGCATGTGGCCGCCGGGGTGAGGGGGCATCATACCCGGAGGGTTCCCAGGAAGGGTTGGGGTGGAGGATGGGTGCATGTGGGGGGAAAGGAGTGGGCGGTGCATGGGGCTTGATGGAGGACCCAAAGTCCGAGGAGGTGGTGGCGGCCCAATGCCAGGAATCATGGGATTGGAATGAGGGCTGTTGGGGCCTGGGGGACGTAGGAACGGAGGCCGAATCTGCTGCATCATCTGGTGCTCCATAAAAAGAGGGAGAGGGACTGGGCCACGGGGTGTCATGACCATTGGCGGGCTGCCAGGCGGCATACCCAGAGCTGGATGTAAACCTGCTATAGGTGGTGGAGGATGTGGCGGTAACGCAGGGCTTTCGTGTGGCCGTGGTGTGGGGATTTTCGTAGATGATGATGTGGAGGATGATGAGGACGAGGAGGAACACATAGTTCCGGTTTCAGATGGTGACCCTGATGTGGATCCAGAAGGTCCAGCTACAGAGGTGGCACCCCCTGGTGAAGGTACCTTGCGACTGCGGAGCTCATTTAGAGGTGCACTCCAGGACTCAGGTGTAAGAAGCTGTACACCTGCTCCACTCTCTGATTTCATATCACTCGTGGGGTGAGGAGGGTTACACAGACCCCCAGGCAGTGCAGCCTGAGTCTCTTTATAGAATATGTCCATCTTATATTGGTTCAGACACTTTGCACTGCAGAATTGAAGCCGCCTCTCACCCGCTCCAAAATCCAGGTATTCCTTAGTGTGGCGGATGTGTTTGCACCAATCACAGACCTGTAACATGAACAACCGCAAAGTTAACAATGTAAGCTAGAGCTTAATTCTTCACAATATCTATTTTAAAGTATACAAATTCTAATACAAACACACTCCATGGACTAAGACATCATTAAAAGAGTATGGCTGTCCTTCTTTATGACTTATAACACACAGTATGTGAAGAGTGTGTGTGTTTTGTAAAGTGTCAAATCTATAAGATTATAGGTTTTAGGGGATAAAAGAGTTAGCATTAATTATAACAACCTAAGTGTGAAGAGAAATGTGGTTTATGTCATGAAATATTAAAATCAAATCAAGCTCTCAGATGATCATCTCTCGCAGAATACAAAAGTAATATTTTATAATAAAAAATACAATAATTCAAATGAAAATAAATTAATATTATAAATCAGAATCATATTGAAATAACTAATATTGCAATTAAATATTTAATTAATAAGTATGAAAAATGCTAAAAGGGAGTGTGTAAAATTATTTCTTCTATTTTTCTCTACATTGTCTCTCTGTATTTTTAACACATACATCCTCACACACACATAGACACACTCATTACAAGATGTCAGGAGTCAGCTGCCCAAGGCAAGCTGCAGGGTCAAACTGACAGCCACGACTAAAAGGTTTTCCCTTCAAGAGGCAATTATGCTTGTAGATTCTGAGTGTGTGTGTGTGTGAGTGAGTGAGTGAGTGAGTGAGTGAGTGAGGGAGGGTGTGTATCTGTGGCACAGCAGGTGACACTAACTGAGAAAGACAGTGACAACAGCCTGAGATAGACAGGAACGAGGGGCTTAAACCTAGTTTGCGTGCGCATGTATGAGTGTGACAGAATAGAAAGGGAGAGGGATCTCTGGGTAATTAATGGATATGATGTGTTCTGCTAAGACAAAGAATATTATATATTTCAGAGTCATTTAACACGGGGGATAGACAGGCCAAAACATAGAAAGATGAACATAGCCATGAATATCCTATAAGAAAGAAATACTACTAAATGATTAAATACTTTTTCTCTCTCTCTTTATAGGATAGTTTTGTCTGTCTAACCACTCAACAAAAGTGTCTTGGAGTTGATAAGGCTGTCAATCTCCAGAGAGGAGGTCAGTTGAAGTAGTTGAGTGCAGATAGAGAAAAATTTGCCTCAGGCCTGGCGAGTAGAGAACATTGGCTTGTCAAAAAGACAGACAAGTAGACACAGACAGACCTGGCAACACAACTAACTGCAGACACAAGAGGGAATTCACAGAGAATGAATTATGTTGTTTATTTGCATGCACTTTTTAAGTTGTTTTAGCTCCCAATTCACTAAAAGATTTTTGCAAATTAAGTAATGGTGCAAATACTTTACATTTTTTATCTTACGAGTCAGTTCTGCGTGCTAGATTGTGGCATCTATGATTATTATTATAGCTATCCATTATAAGCCTAATTATTATAGAAAAAAAGACATGTTTTGCACTAAAATACTGCATGCTAAAGTGCTGCAGTGGCGAATCTGCCTCAACATCAGGTAGAAACAAAATTACACTAACTACACACACGCTGAACACAATGGAAATCTAATAGCTGCCTTCTTATTTGTTGTGTCCAAAAGTGTGTCCTGTTTACTAATGCATTGGCAACCTTAAACTTTTGATTTTAAAACTAACAATGCTTCTTTGAATCTGAATATGATTTTCCTCAGGCCTGTCTGAGCGGACTGCAGAGACAGAGATTTCTCTTAAGACTAGTGAATTGACTGCCAAAGCCAGAGTTCCACTGAAGATAATGAAGGCATTTATCATATGCCACTACTGTCAATGATGGACATTCATCACACGGATAAAGAGAGCGTGAGCGAGAAAGAGAGAGAAGGAAGGAAGGAAGGAAGGAAGGAAGAAGGGAGGGAGGGGAAAGCTGGGTCATGTGAAATCATATGCTCACATATTCACACAGCATAACATTCAAACACAGGTCTACATCCATCCCCTACATTATTTTCATTATAAAAATAATATATAGTTTCATTATTTCCCCTACATTAATTTGATCAGTTTCCCCTTATTTTCCAGTAAAAAAAAACACAACTCAAAACAAAATGAATTTACTTTAGATAACTGCATAAAATAAGACTTTTCAGAGAAAATATTATTATTTTATTTTTTTTAAATAATATAAATGTATATATTATTATATAAATTTATATATATAAGAAACAAATAGTTTCTTTTTTCTTGCTGTATGAACAGCCCTGCTATATTACAATGAAGTTTTTACTTAAAATAAGTTGGGTAACTTCAAGATATATTCTCTGAAATGTCTTACTATATTACTTTGCTTCATGACAACCTTTATGTCATGATGTTTAGATATTTTTACTGTAAAATACTGATTAATAAAATGGGGTCCCAGGGTCACAATTTTTTAGAATAAGAATCCATTTAGAACAAATACATTTTGAAACGACATACAGCAACTGAGGAGATCAAATCAATATGATAGACAATCTACATACAAATGTAGATCTGGTTTAAATCAGTAATCCAATCTTACTTGAATTAGCTCGATATGAAAGAAGCTGGGTGCCGCAGGGTGATGTGGATGGAAATATGGCTGACAGATGCCACTCATTCATGAATCTACGTAATGAAGTTTTAAGTTTTAAATATGAAAGCTCTAACCATGCCAGTTAACAAGCACAAACCAGCTTGAGGCGGGCCTGGATATTCTCAATTATAAATGATTTTCATATTTCCTGAGTTTAAAAAGCGAGACAGATGGAGACCACTTAACGAGTCACGGCTCTCTAAGAGAAATTTTACTGCACATTACCCTAATGGACTTCTTTTCTCTCTCTCTTTCTCTCAATCCACTGTCTCTCTCTCTTTCTCTTAATCTTTCACTCACCCTTATTTTGCTTTTTTTCTCTCTCTCTAACATGGTTGAGAGGTAATTACTGTCATTTACTTCTGCTGTAGCTGTTAAGCCGATGTCCGTGACCATGCTGCGAGTAGCTGTGCGCTCTTTTACTGTAATTACCTGCTAACGTACGGCTGCCAACTCAGTGTTAGAAAGGAAGTTTCTGTGCTAATGCTTTTCTTTTCCCATCACACACACCCTCTGTCCCCAGAATGTGTCTGTTCTCGACCAGCCATATGCTGATTTTATACACACACACACACATGCACATATCCCACTTGTCCATTCATGTGGCAAACAGTAACATTCAATGCAGATTGACAATGTTTAAATAAAAACATGAAAAATGGAATGTCAGAGATGTATAACAAACTGTTTTACAGCTAATAAAATAGATAAGCAGAACACCTCATGATCTAGTCTTGAGTTAGTGATTTGACCAGTCGTGTGTCTTAACAGAAGTTAAACACTTTTGCAATGCTGTTTTCACACTATAAAATAATGGCAAGAAATTTCTGGGTCATATTTCACTACAAAATAAAACAACCACAGTAAAAAGTTATTTTAAAGGCATCATGTTTTTAATTGTGACATTATTCTTATTACTGTAATGCGCAAAAAAAAAAGATTTGTTTTTATTAATAATAATAATTGGCATAAAAGTTAGGGATATATTGGTATGATATATATCAATATTAACTAACAAATGATACCAGACCTATAGTACCTATTATTATAGGTATTGATATTAAAGTTAATATTTATTATATTATTATAGGTATCGATATTAAAGATAATCTTTAAAAACACTGCTAAATATATTATAACATTTAACTAAACATTTTAAATAACATTTAAAAAAATACTGTATATATTATATATTTTATTTATAATCCCTAAATTCATCTGTAGCATTTAAAATGACAGATTTTAGTTTTTAGTGCTAAAACATTTATTTATGGACTTGTAATATCGACCAAATTAGCCATAACATAAAAATATTTATTGGTTTATTAGTATCAGCTAGGATTTTAATATTACTGCATACCTCATAAAATAATGTCACAATACAAAAAAAATGTGCTTCCAAAACATATTCACTTTTTTTGTTCACAGCATATTTCAGAATTAAGATTTAAGACTTTCAGACATGGTCACAATCACACCATTTTTCTAAACTCTAAATCATTTAATCAATATGCATATGTTGTTTCTACATCTCTAATTTTTGGGTGTTAAATGGTTTATATCTTACAAGCACATCGCTGTTTGTCTTGAGGACAAGTCTGGGCGTGTCTTTGGACAAGCTGTGGTGCGGAACGCCCTCCTCCTCTCTGGCCTAAAGGAAAAACATAATGTCCCTTTTTATGCATGGCCAAAACTGAAAATAAACACATACATAACAGATGTAGAAAAGAAAGAAAGAATGATGTGAATGAGGGAATTGAGTGAGAGAATAAAAACAACATGTGCTGACCTGAATAGACATATATATAGAGAAAAGAGACATTCTGTGTGTGAGTGTGTGCCTGTGTATGTTCAGAATCTGTCTGTACTACAAGGTTATACTGTATAATAGTAGGGTAGATTGAAACAAGAAATGTATACTTGAAAACCTTGAAATATCTCAAAAGCAGAAAAAAATGAATTAATAAATATTCTAGAAAATTGGGGGGAAAGTAGTGCTAAAACACTCACAGATGATAAAAAAGAAGAAACACTAAATTACATTTAGAAAAATCATAAAATAACACTGAAAACTGATCTTAAAAGAAAGCAATGTGGTTTACTGTGTATCCTTCATATTCTCAAGGATTTATTCTCTCTGAGCTGACAGCTGAGTATCTCAATGCCACTGCTGACAAACCCCTCACACACAAATATACTGCAGAACATCAGTCTGCGGATACACACACTTGTGCCATCTTCAGTCTTTATTTTGTGTAGTGTCTGTGACCCCTCTGGACTTGAGCCAACTCATTTACATATAGCACTAATGAGGCTGCATACACACACAGTCACACACATACACATGCACAAAAGGCATTTCTCCAGTCTTAATGACTTGAGGCATGATGGTGCTCCAAGAAATAACCACACACATCAAGACTCTTTCATACACACCATCACACAGATAAAGCCACATGCAGACACACAAAACTCAATGTACCTGACGGCTTATTAAGTACCCAAAAACTGCAGAGATGCTGAGACGGATAGTATATGAAGACAACTCTGTGCCTCCATATTGTAAATCATGCCCCAAATTGTAGCAGTTTGTGCATGTTATGCCACCTGGGCTTTAGCATTTCAACCACATCTCTGCCAGCCACCATCTGGGCATCACACAACCCAGCCCAGGTGTGTGTGTGTGTGAGCGAGAGAGTTTTGCACATTGCCAGGTACAATGTACTTCTCCAAGGACATGGAAGGGAACACATATGAGGCACATTGTGGAACGCCAAATAACACACATACATATTGGGTTTTTGTGTTTTATGAGGACTCTCCATACTTGACTTTTATACTGTACAAATCTATCTATCTATCTATCTATCTATCTATCTATCTATCTATCTATCTATCTATCTATCTATCTATCTATCTATCCATCCATCTATCATCGTCTGTCTGTCTGTCTGTCTATCATCGTCTGTCTGTCTATCTATCTATCTATCTATCTATCTATCTATCTATCTATCTATCTATCTATCTATCTATCTATCTGTCTATCTATCATTGTCTGTCTATTGTCTGTCTGTCTATCTATCTATCTATCTATCTATCTGTCTGTCTGTCTGTCTGTCTGTCTGTCTGTCTATCCGTCTATCCGTCTATCGTCTGTCTGTCTGTTTGTCTGTCTGTCTGTCTGTCTGTCTGTCTATCTATCTATCTATCTATCTATCTATCTATCTATCTATCTATCTATCTATCTGTCTATCCGTCTATCGTCTGTCTGTCAGTCTGTCTATCTATCTATCTATCTATCCATCTGTCTGTCTGTCTATCCGTCTATCGTCTGTCTGTCTGTCTGTCTGTCTATCTATCTATCTATCTGTCTGTCTGTCTGTCTGTCTGTCTGTCTATCTATCTATCTGTCTGTCTGTCTGTCTGTCTGTCTGTCTGTCTGTCTATCCGTCTATCATCTGTCTGTCTGTCTATCTATCTATCTATCTATCTATCTATCTATCTATCTATCTATCTATCTATCTATCTATCTATCTATCTATCTATCTATCTATCTATCTGTCTGTCTGTCTATCTATCTATCTATCTATCATCGTCTGTCTATCTATCATCGTCTGTCTGTCTATCTATCTATCTATCTATCTATCTATCTATCTATCTATCTATCTGTCTGTCTGTCTGTCTGTCTGTCTGTCTGTCTGTCTGTCTATCCGTCTATCGTCTGTCTGTCTGTCTGTCTGTCTGTCTGTCTGTCAGTCTGTCTGTCTGTCTGTCTATCTATCTATCTATCTATCTATCTATCTATCTATCTATCTATCTATCTATCTGTCTGTCTGTCTGTCTGTCTATCTATCTATCTATCTATCTATCCATCTATCTGTCTGTCTGTCTGTCTATCCGTCTATCGTCTGTCTGTCTGTCTATCTATCTATCTATCTACAGTGGGGAGAACAAGTATTTGTTACACTGCTGATTTTGCAGGTTTTCCTACTTGCAAAGCATGTAGAGGTCTGTAATTTTTATCATAGGTACACTTCAACTGTGAGAGACAGAATCTAAAACAAAAATCCAGAAAATCACATTGTATGATTTTTAAATAATTAATTTGCATTTTATTGCATGACATAAGTATTTGATCATCTACCAACCAGTAAGAATTCCGGCTCTCACAGACCTGTTAGTTTTTCTTTAAGAAGCCCTCCTGTTCTCCACTCATTACCTGTATTAACTGCACCTGTTTTAACTCGTTACCTGTATAAAAGACACCTGTCCACACACTCAATCAAACAGACTCCAACCTCTCCACAATGGCCAAGACCAGAGAGCTGTGTAAGGACATCAGGAATAAAATTGTAGACCTGCACAAGGCTGGGATGGGCTACAGGACAATAGGCAAGCAGCTTGGTGAGAAGGCAAC
This sequence comes from Coreius guichenoti, assembly GCA_039654105.1. Lineage (NCBI taxonomy): Eukaryota > Metazoa > Chordata > Actinopteri > Cypriniformes > Gobionidae > Coreius > Coreius guichenoti. The sequence continues at coordinate 19,691,118 of CM077179.1, forward strand.
AACTGTTGGCGCAATTATTAGAAAATGGAAGAAGTTCAAGATGACGGTCAATCTCCCTCGGTCTGGGGCACCATGCAAGATCTCACCTCGTGGGGCATCAATGATCATGAGGAAGGTGAGGGATCAGCCCAGAACTACACGGCAGGACCTGGTCAATGACCTGAAGAGAGCTGGGACCACAGTCTCAAAGAAAACCATTAGTAACACACTACGCCGTCATGGATTAAAATCCTGCAGCGCAGGCAAGGTCCCCCTGCTCAAGCCAGCGCATGTCCAGGCCCGTCTGAAGTTTGCCAATGACCATCTGGATGATCCAGAGGAGGAATGGGAGAAGGTCATGTGGTCTGATGAGACAAAAATAGAGCTTTTTGGTCTAAACTCCACTCGCCGTGTTTGGAGAAAGAAGAAGGATGAGTACAACCCCAAGAACACCATCCCAACCGTGAAGCATGGAGGTGGAAACATCATTCTTTGGGGATGCTTTTCTGCAAAGGGGACAGGACGACTGCACCGTATTGAGGGGAGGATGGATGGGGCCATGTATCGCGAGATCTTGGCCAACAACCTCCTTCCCTCAGTAAGAGCATTGAAGATGGGTCGTGGCTGGGTCTTCCAGCATGACAACGACCCGAAACACACAGCCAGGGCAACTAAGGAGTGGCTCCGTAAGAAGCATCTCAAGGTCCTGGAGTGGCCTAGCCAGTCTCCAGACCTGAACCCAGACCTGAAGAAAATCTTTGGAGGGAGCTGAAAGTCCGTATTGCCTAGCGACAGCCCCGAAACCTGAAGGATCTGGAGAAGGTCTGTATGGAGGAGTGGGCCAAAATCCCTGCTGCAGTGTGTGCAAACCAGGTCAAGAACTCCAGGAACCGTATGATCTCTGTAATTGCAAACAAAGGTTTCTGTACCAAATATTAAGTTCTGCTTTTCTGATGTATCAAATACTTATGTCATGCAATAAAATGCTAATTAATTACTTAAAAATCATACAATGTGATTTTCTGGATTTTTGTTTTAGATTCCATCACTCACAGTTGAAGAGTACCTATGATAAAAATTACAGACTTCTACATGCTTTGTAAGTGGGCAAACCTGCAAAATCGGCAGTGTATCAAATACTTGTTCTCCCCACTGTATCTATCTGTCTATCTATCTATCTGTCTATCTATCTATCTATCTATCTATCTATCTATCTGTCTGTCTGTCTGTCTGTCTGTCTGTCTATCTATCTGTCTGTCTGTCTGTCTATCCGTCTATCGTCTGTCTGTCTGTCTGTCTGTCTGTCTATCTATCTATCTATCTATC
>CM077179.1:19694922-19744922 GCA_039654105.1 Coreius guichenoti
TTCACTGAGAATAAACATTAGTCTTCATCAGCAAGCCATGTGAATTTTGTTACTGTGCAAAGTGTAGACAATTGTACTTACTAATTGTACTTTTAATTGTACTTGTCGTTTGCAAAAAAATTTGCCAAAAATGTGCAATAAGAAATTCAAATCTGGTGTGAAACTAATTGTTTGTAGATCTGAACTTATTGTTTTGAAGACTGGAGTAATGATGCTGAAAAGTCATCTTTTCAAATTCCATCAAATTCATGAATTCTATTCAATTCCATCAAATGAATAAATTACATTTTAAAATGTATTAAAATAATAAATAAATTGTAATCATATTTAATAACATTACTGTTTATTTGGTCAAATAAATGTAGCCTTGGTGAGCATGAGAGACATCTTTAATACTAAAAATATATATTTTTACAAAATATACAGCATGGCCTTGCTTTTACAACTACTACAAAAAGGCTACTCCAACAAAATATAAAGGACATTAAAATGTTATGTTAATAAGTAAATTTGTAAAGTCTGAACTATCTGTTTTATAAAATAGTCTTTTACATGGTACTCCAAGGTCCTGTACTTAAAAATACCATGTCCAAAAGTGTACATGTCTGAAGAACGTAACACTATGGAACTTATTTCTGCTTCTTTGATAGTGATGGCTAACACTGAGACTTTCCGACATCATCTTTGATATATTCTCACTATAATTGTGTTTTCCTAATGCCTATTGCCACTGAAGACCTACAATAAACTCTCACTGTAACCGAGTTAGAGCGACCCAAGGTCTTTCTACTTATTCAGCCTTATTCATCACAAACACACAATTCAATCCTATTCACCTCAGTCCAGAACAAATCACCATATATGGACACACTTCTCTGTATTCAAAATATTCAGTTACTCTAAGGTTTCATGAGGCTAAAAATATCTTGTCAAAATTTATTAGCTCAGCACCTTCACACACACACGCAAATCTGAGGATTTGGACAGTGTAAAACGAGCCCGCTGTCTGACACAATAAAGACAATACAGTAACAATACTGTTTTTGTGTGTGTGTCTGACAGAGGTTTAACACATTTCCTCTGAGGAAGACACTCCTTATTCACACACAAAACAAACACACACACCTTTAATGGAAAGGAATTATAATCACCTGAAGCAGCTGGTGTGAGGATGTTTCTACCTAAGGTGGGCCGGTGCTTGAAACTAAAGATACGTATTCACGTGTTGCTTTCTCTTTTTCCATTTTGAGTTTTGCAGATGTAGCAGCTGCAGGTATTTACTGCAGTAACATCAGACCGCGAGCAGACCCACCGCCCCTCCCAGTGTCTTATTTCACACACACATAGTCAACACTGCTTATCTTTGCAGCTGACCTTGTGGTGTACATTACAAAATAGAAAGAAAAAATGTTCATATAATCTTAGAGCGTAATAAAGTTCCCCCTCCTAATGAATTATAGAAATAAAGGTGGAGTCGCAGTGGTGGCAGAACGCCAGGAGAATCGTTAAAGGAGCGAAGTAAACAGCTCTATGATTGGTGGGATGAAATGATCATGCTCCTGCCAGACGTTCGTTTGGCATTCCACAGACGTGTCTCCTCGGAGAACCAGATACAGCATCCAAACGTCTACAGACGTGCCAAAACGACCTCACAGTTTACACTATAATAATCACAGACTACACTGACTGTATCCCCATATCAGATGATGTCATTCAGCACACACTGTTCTCTTCATTATTTACAGAAATCTGGACTCTAATAACATTTAATAACTGGACTTTAAGAAATCTACTAACATTTTTATGATAAAAAAAAAAAAAAAACACAGGCAGAAGACACACATCAACCCGTTGTGCTCTGCTGTGCACTTGGTTGGATCAATGTTCAGGTGAATCTCACAAAAACATATCCAAGCCACCAATGACTTCCAATGACTTCATCTACAGAAGCTGAAACAGTTTGCACAAACTAACGTTGCACAAAATGACTTTACAAATGTATAAAAGGGCGAATATCTCCAGGTCCAGGTCACATAATAAACAACAAAATAAATAAACAAAAAATCATACTGATATTTTTTTTTCATTGCATGTTAGCACATTTTCCCCACAAAAATCTCTTTACCATAATATGTCCAGGTATTTTTTTTTGTGGAAATGTTATTAGATTATCATTACTGTAGTGCAATGAGCTTTTTTTAATCAGCATAAATTCAGGCAGATATAATAAATACTACCATGACATATAAATATTTTACAATTTAAATGCATCATTGTTTTCTTTTCAGTACAGTAATGAGAATGAGAATTTTTTTCACTATGGTAATAATCAAAATTTGAATACGTAATTAATGCGTAATTAAAACTGTCATGAAATGTCACAACGCAAAATGAATGGTTAGTTAAAATAGGCTTCATTTTTCAAAAAAATATAATTTCTTAAAATATAATTTTGTGTTGAAATATAACCCAAGACTATAAAAATGGCTTGACCGTTGTTGTGAATTCATGAATTAAATGTCCTTCTGTGTTTGTGTACATTTTTTGCCTGCACATTTACTTACTTCTGTCTATCTCTCTTTCATTTGACTGATTTATTTCTTTTTTAAAGAAAGGTGGTGGTTTTCAGTGACATAGTCCTAATCATATGCCGACCTCTAAACCTAACTCTACCCATAAGTTATCCCTAAAAAAGGGAAATGATAAGTGAATAACACTGATGTAGAAGCACCTAACCCTGGTTGTAAGCCTAAACTTGACATAAACTGTAAACTTCTCCCTCAAATCTGATTGGTTGATTGGAATGTTGTTCCAGGATCAACAAAGATGTTCACCAATCACGTTCACCAATTTTACAGACATATAGATGTACATGTATATTCTGTCACTGAAAACCACCACCTTTCTTTAAAAAATAAACAAATCAGTCACAAAGAACATGTCAATTCAAATAGTAAAATTCATGTTTTAAATTCAGCTGTGTGAATTATAGTTTTTTGTAATCTTAATTTAGAAGTCTTCTGATGTCAAGAAAAAATACTAAAGTATGTTCTCTATGAGTCTCTATGTCCCTGGGCTTCTACACTGCTCAACAATTCATGAAATTTAGACACTTGTTTGTGTCTGTTTTGTGTATCCACATGTGTGACAGAGAGAGTACTGTATACATTTGGGTTTGTGTGTGGTAGCGTCAGTAAAGCTCTGGTCATGTTTGCATGTTTGTTGGTCTCTTCATGCTGTCCAGTCTATCCTCAAACACACCACACACTAAGCGAGGGGTGGCTGTGAACAAACATGCATGCATGTGGGAGTGTGTACGCATGCATGTGAGACTCTTGTGTGTGTACGTATGCATGTGTTATAGTGTATTTGTGTGCTTTTGTATACATGTGCATAAGCCTGTGCTTTTGTATGCATGTGCATGTGCATAATATATGTATGTCTGGGAGTGTGCTTGCATGCGTCCATGATATTATGAGTTCCATCAGTGTGTGATTAAGTGTACAAGAGAGTCTCTAACACACACGAGGAGAGGAGAAATCCAAACACAGTATACTTACACTGCAATTCCTCACATATCCAAGCTTAGATAGAAAAGAAAACACACAATCAATATCCGTCTCACTCTGATGGCATGAGGTCTAAATCTATGAGATTCATTGCTGTTATGCTGTACTTTGCTATACTATAAAATATAAAAAAAAGAAATGTGTTGTACTTTAAAGAAATATTTTGAGTAAATCAGACTTATACTCTGGTAAATTTCAGCCACATATACATTATTAATCATAACTTAATTGTTATCATAATTGCAAGAAAATGAACAGGATGGAAATAAATTTAGCAATTGCTCTGTGAGGGATTGAGAGTTATCTTATAATTTCTGTAAATTTATCAAACAGGGTGAAGTGAGACAAACCAGCTAATATCACAAAACATCACAGAGATAATCTAATCCAATGCTAATAATCAATGCTGCCACCAAAATTATTGCACTTTCTTAGTTAAAAGTAATATATTCTATAAATAATGTAAATAATATAAAAAACTTAAATGATGTGAAATGATTTATGACAAAAAAAAAAAAAACCCAATATGATAATTTATACAGTTATGTTTGATGGGGACATTAAAATGTACTGCATAATAGACCCATGCCATCAGCTTGTCTTTGTGAACCAACCATGTTCAAAAGTATCAGTAAAGTACAAATAGGCCTACCAACAAATGAAAATGAAAATTTACAGTGTGTTTCAGCTGATTATAATAATAACCTAATAAGGACTCTAGACATAGACTGTTGCCTGTGTAAAAATGACTGGAACTGTTATGAGTGAATCACTATATGTGATAACTGCTTATTTTTCTCTGTCTGATTACTAAAGATATGTGTTTAAAAGCTACAGAAAATATAATGTCTTACAATGTCTCTTTTAACAGAGTAAGAGTCATTTAAAGTTTTGAGCCAAAGAATTTAGTAACACTGAACAAGGTTAAGGCAGAACAGAAAAAGTGACATCAGACAGAAGGAGCCTGATTGGCTGAGAGGACAGGAAGAGGTGGAGACTGGGCATTTACCTTGTTGCGTTTGAAGTAGGCACGTCGACAGGCAGCAAAGCATTTCTCACTACAGAAACTCTTCAGTTCAGAGCCCATACTGAGAGAATAACGCTTCACTCCCACCTTCTGACACCACGCACACATTATCTGAACATTAGAGGTGTCCTCCTCTAGAGAGAGAAAGAGAGAGAAAAAGAGAAAGAGAAAGAGAAAGAGAGAAATAAAGAATATATAAGGACCTATTCAGTCAACTATTTGAAACACTGTCAAATTTTAGATAGCCTACATACATTGATGTTGACTGAAACACAATGCAACTAAATACCATACATTTGAGTACATCAATGTATGTGAAATACATTTTGAACTCCTTTTATGAATCCAATTCATGATAAAACAAAGCCAAAGCATTAATGTTATATATAGAGACAGACATTTACACATGATTAATAACAACAACAACAATAATAATGAAAATACTTATATTAGTAGTAATAATAATATTTGTGATATAATTATTTTCTTTTATTATTATTATTGATATAATTATGTCCTATATTATTATTATTCTCTTTTATTATTAATATTACTAGCAAGAAGTGAGATAGACTGTGTCTTTCTCAATTCATACTCATATACCAGTTAATCTCCTCAACAACAATTTAATTTTTCCACCCTTACACATTTAGACTGATTCATCCACACAGTTTCTCAAAACCTTTTTTACATATTACAGACAGGCAGTATATAATGCAGATGCACATATGTTCAGTAGGGCTTTTCACATTGTGCTTAACCCCAGGTTATCGTCGTTCTAAACCACGCTTTTAACCCCGGGTAAAGTGTGTTTAATGACCAAAGGGAATCTTTCCCTCACCAATCCACAAGGGTTTAAGAGAAACCTGTCATCATGCATCACCCCACACACATCAATAATATATACACATGTTTCTTGGTGTGTGTGTGTGTCAGTCAATCTGCCTACATCACATGCCACAAGATATTAGATCTTTCCCATTGTGCTCCACTTACAACCAGAGGCTTGCGGGCACGAGTGTTCTGGTTTGGATGTTTAAAGTGTGCTGCATGCATGTGTGTGTGTTTGGAAATAGGAGTGAGCGAGCTTCTAGGGACCACAAAGACACACACACACACACACACACACACACACACACACGCACACACACACACACACACACACACACACATTGATTCAAATATAACTGACATTGCCACAACAGAAAACTGTTCTTTTTTTTTTTTTTGTCGTTTTCAATCTTCTGAGATGTGACTCCCAACCTCAGATTCAGTATGTGTTCATTTTAATGCATCTGCCCATGTCAAATGATTTCTCCTCAGAGATCTTTTACACTCTCACCCTCTAGCAGCTGCTTAATGATCAGATAAATCTAAGTGTGTGGAGAGAAAATGTCTGCCCATTAGACTTAACCTTTTTTTTCACCTCTCTCTCTTTTTCTCCTCTGTCTTTTGTAATGAGTGTGTAGAGCAAATTATATTTTAAGATAGATATCAATTCAGAATTATGTTAAACATTTCTCCATAGGCTAAACTCTGAACATAAAGTGTACTTCAGTAATCAGATCCACTTCTGACCAAACAAATCAGAGCAAGGGGAGGAGAGAAGAGTCAGACCACAAACCCAAATCAAGTACATTTTTTCTCTTTTGTCATTTCTGCATCCCTAGTGGCAAAACAAATTATTGCAATCTGTTTAAGCATCCCAACTAGGTTGAAACTACAGCATTCGCTCAACCAATGGCTTGAGCTGCTGGGGACAGGGATACCTGACTAAATTACTGTTTGAAACAAGAAATTCATGATTTAAAGGGATAGAACCAGGGCTTCAAACTAAGTTTTTGACACACCTGCCAATGGCTGTAAATACCGGCCATAAATATTTTTTACCGGCCATGAAAGTGTTTTAGCAAAAAACAGGCAGTAATGACACCAACATTTTAGATACCAGTGAAAATTCACAATTTTCAGGTACATGAATTTAATAAAGTAATCAAATGTAAAATTACACTGGCTGCATAGTCTTCACTGTATAAATTAAACAGATTAATGCTTATTAAAGTTAAAAAGACAAGAGCAGTAAGTGATTTTCTCTTTGTCTTTTGTTGTTGGATTAATATTAACACCACAGACAGCAACAGAATTATTAGGCTGCTGTCACTTTTAGACCTGCACGGATCCAATATACTGATACTGTCAACTGCGTTTTCCTTCTCAACTATTTACGTTCACTTAAGACATAACCATCTATGTTTACTAGGTTACTTTGTGTAAATTTGTCCTTTCAAGCGCAAGAATATGTGAAAAAGAGCTCAATTCAGTATTCGAGTACTGTCTGAAATGTAGCTTTCTGGACACACACTTTGGATGTTTGCGCACTGAAAACTTCCCCTAGTGCGCGATTAATAAATTAAGTTCCCTTTTGCATCTTCTTGCACTTGAATATTTAAATTGGCAAGGCTTAAACTTTCGTGACAATGCAGCACTGGTCCATTAATTTAAGGCCCTGGATAAAACACTCAGAAATTTAAATTCTGTAATCATTTACCTACCCTTGTGTCATTCCAAACTAATTGTCATTCTTCTATGGAATACAAAAGGAGTTGTTTTGCAATGTGGACCAAATTATCTGAATTCACCCACTGTTATAGTACATTTTTGACATGTTTGGAGCTTAAAGGGATAGTTCACCCAAAAATGAAAAGTGTGTCATCATTTACTCACCCTCAAGTTGTTCCAAACCTGTATGAATTTCTTTCTTCTACTGAACACAAAAGAAGATATTTTGAAGAATGTCTGTAACCAAACAGCACCATTGTCCTCCACAGCATTTTTACCCATACTATGGAAGTCAATGGGGTCCATAAACTGTTTGGTTACCCATATCCTTCAAAATATCTTCTTTTGTGTGCAGCAGAAGAAAGGAATTCATACAGGTTTGGAACAACATGAGGGTAAGTAAATTATGACAGAATTTTATTTTTTAGGTGAACTATCCCTTTAATGGTCTTCTCCACCTCATTTAAAAGAGCTGCAGATGCACAAGAGAACATTCTGCAAAAAAAAAAAAAAAAATCACCTTTTTGTTCCACAGAAGAAAGAAATTAATTGTAAATGATAAATAGACAATATATTTTTTTTTGCAAGAACTATTCCTTTATGATTCCAAAACTTGGACTATGCTGTATAATATTCAAGCTTAAAAAAACTTTACAAATATTATTGAAGATATATTAATCTACACTACATCTATACAAATTCTAATGTACTTTTTGTTATTATGTCTTAAAGCAATTTTTATTATTTTAAAGAAAAGGCAATAGAAGCTTTGATTCAGCAAGCTGGAAAAAGTATATAAAAAGATGAAGTTAGAAAGAGCTCGCCTAATAAACAGCATCATACAGACCAACAAAGACTCAAAGTGTTCCTCTACAACCCTCAAAATACAAACATCCTAATATAAAACGGTTGCCATGGCACTTCTGTTTGTTTTTCCTCAGTACAGCCTCATTGCTCCATCTGAATCCTGAATTTAAGAGAGATTGTGCAAATGTGTGTGTGTTTGTGGAACATCCAGTGGTAGAGCAGCACATACCTGCACTTCAAAAGCCCTCTGTCACTATGCGCATGCTTATGAATTATTCAAGAGGGCCACAGGCAAGGGGCGGGGATGGGGAGGGGGGAGTTGGCTTCTGTTGCCGTGGTAGTTAGCGAGTCTACACCATCTGTTTCTCACCACATCACACACATTAACGCACACATAAATACAAGCGCACATACATAGGCACACACACAACTACACCAGTGCACAGTACACTGGTTTAGGGATGCACCTCACCATGGTGCCGCCCCATTAGACACCATAACTTTGGTCTGCTGCACTACAACACACACTCTCAACCAACTGTGAAAGTGGACTTTCAGTGTCAAAATGCCACCACACTGCTTTATATTTACATTTATGCTAAAGGACATTTTTTAATATATAAACAATAGTAAAAATAGTATAATAAAAACTCTGAGAACGTTGAAAGAGCAACCCGTCAGTAATTACATAAGTTTCACAAACCTCATATGCACAAAACATGCTTCATTTTGAGACAGACATCACTGAAAATATATCACTGATAACTTGCGGTTCAGTAAGTGAGTCAGATGTTGATTCAGTAATTGGTCTGAATGATTCAATGAGCTAATTCAATAAAAGATTCAGTAGACTGATTCAAGCCCGTAACTATGGGCTGTGTCCGAAATCACATACTCAACACTGCATTGGCTCCCTGTTAAACATCGTATACATTTTAAAATCTGTCACTGACACTGTCACTGACACTCTGTCAGTTTAAATCTAGACTAAAAACACATCTCTTTACTATGGCATACACATAAAACATTTTTTAATTTATATTATTCAAATCAGTTAAATGATTGTTTTAGGCTGCATTAACTAGGTCAGCCGGAACCAGGAACACTTCCAATAACACCTGATGTACTCGTTACATCATAAGAAGAATGGCATCTACGCTAATGTTTGTCTCTCTGTTTATCCCGAGGTTTACTGCAGTCGGCCGGATCCGGGCAGTATCCGGACCAGATGGTGGACCTTAGCCTGGACATGACGAACACATCCCTGAAGTGTTTGTAGAGACCATGTCAATTAAACTCCCCCCTGTAAATGCCGCATCGACACGACATCCTCAATAAACCCGTCCCCGGCGTGACGACTTCAATCTTTCGAATAATCCTACGAATATCTATTAATCTAATATGACTTCTGACCTGTAATGTTGCCAGAATCATAATCATACACTATTTGTTTGTCGGCCAGAGGAGAACTGGCACCCTGACTGAGCCTGGTTTCTTCCAAGGTTTTTTTCTCCATTCTGGCCCTGAAGGAGTTTTGGTTCCTTGCCACCGTCGCCTTTTGCTTTTGGCTTGCTCAGTTGGGGACACTTAAATTTCAACTATATTACTGATCTGCCCGCATTGACACTATATGATAATTGAAATGAGTTGGATGACATCACCGTTTTCACCAGAGCGTCTGTACAGCCGAATCAAATTCTGTTGCATTATTTTCCTGTTACCACTGTGAAGCTGCTTTGAAACAATTGGCATTGTAAAAAGCGCTATATAAATAAAGGTGATTTGATTTTGATTAGGTACTTCTTTTGAGTAAGTAATTACTTTGCAACTGTTAAAAAGGTATGTTCTATATGTTATAATTGTGTGTAGTAATCCAGATGTACTACATTCGTCATGTTATCATTGTCATGTGACCTACCAGCGTTAGTTGTTTCACTTCACTGCCAGTCACAAATCCTCTCCCGTGGCCTCATGGGATTGTAAAGTGGTCATTGGATGCACACTTCAGAATCTCACCGGACGTAGTCCAATCCTGCTCCTGGAAGGCCACTGTCCCGCTGAGTTCAGCTCCAAACCCAATTAAACACGCCTGATCCAGCTAACCAAAGTCTTACTAAGCATACTAGAAACATTCAGGCAGGTGTTGAGGCAAGTTGGAGCTAAACTCTGCTGGACAGCGGCCCTCCAGGACTGAGTTTCGACACTCCTGTACATATGGTGTCTTCACATGCTATCGGAATTATCATAAATGCGAGTTTCCTAGGTAAAAATTGGACATGAACGCCATCTCAAGTCACATTTACCACTGGGAAGCTCAGGGATAATTTTGATACCCAAGTTCCAGAGTTGGGCGTGCCATAATCTTGAATGAATAATTGCTGCTGTGACTGGTATTCTTTATTGTTTTTTTCCACAACAGCTACATCATCTCGTCTTGTGGTTAAAGACAAGACGATATATGCATACAGTGGGGAGAACAAGTATTTGATACACTGCCAATTTTGCAGGTTTTCCTACTTACAAAGCATGTAGAGGTCTGTAATTTTTTATCATAGGTACTCTTCAACTGTGAGAGGCGGAATATAAAACAAAAACCCAGAAAATCACATTGTATGATTTTTAAATAATTAATTTGCATTTTATTGCATGCCATAAGTATTTGATCACCTACCAACCAGTAAGAATTCCGGCTCTCACAGACCTGTTAGTTTTTCTTTAAGAAGCCCTCCTGTTCTCCACTCATTACCTGTATTAACTGCACCTGTTTGAACTCGTTACCTGTATAAAAGACACCTGTCCACACACTCAATCAAACAGACTCCAACCTCTCCACAATGGCCAAGACCAGAGAGCTGTGTAAGGACATCAGGGATAAAATTGTAGACCTGCACAAGGCTGGGATGGGCTACAGGACAATAGGCAAGCAGCTTAGTGAGAAGGCAACAACTGTTGGCGCAATTATTAGAAAATGGAAGAAATTCAAGATGACGGTCAATCTCCCTCGGTCTGGGGCACCATGCAAGATCTCACCTCGTGGGGCATCAATGATCATGAGGAAGGTGAGGGATCAGCCCAGAACTACACGGCAGGACCTGGTCAATGACCTGAAGAGAGCTGGGACTCAAAGAAAACCATTAGTAACACACTACGCCGTCATGGATTCAAATCCTGCAGCGCACGCAAGGTCCCCCTGCTCAAGCCAGCGCATGTCCAGGCCCGTCTGAAGTTTGCCAATGACCATCTGGATGATCCAGAGGAGGAATGGGAGAAGGTCATGTGGTCTGATGAGACAAAAATAGAGCTTTTTGGTCTAAACTCCACTTGCCGTGTTTGGAGGAAGAAGAAGGATGAGTACAACCCCAAGAACACCATCCCAACCGTGAAGCATGGAGGTGGAAACATCATTCTTTGGGGATGCTTTTCTGCAAAGGGGACAGAACGACTGCACCGTATTGAGAGGAGGATGGATGGGGCCATGTATCGCGAGATCTTGGCCAACAACCTCCTTCCCTTAGTAAGAGCATTGAAGATGGGTCGTGGCTGGGTCTTCCAGCATGACAACGACCCGAAACACATAGCCAGGGCAACTAAGGAGTGGCTCCGTAAGAAGCATCTCAAGGTCCTGGAGTGGCCTAGCCAGTCTCCAGACCTGAACCCAATAGAAAATCTTTGGAGGGAGCTGAAAGTCCGTATTGCTCAGCGACAGCCCCGAAACCTGAAGGATCTGGAGAAGGTCTGTATGGAAGAGTGGGCCAAAATCCCTGCTGCAGTGTGTGCAAACCTGGTCAAGAACTACAGGAAACTAATGATCTCTGTAATTGCAAACAAAGGTTTCTGTACCAAATATTAAGTTCTGCTTTTCTGATGTATCAAATACTTATGTCATGCAATAAAATGCAAATTAATTACTTAAAAATCATACAATGTGATTTTCTGGATTTTTGTTTTAGATTCCGTCACTCACAGTTGAAGAGTACCTATGATAAAAATTACAGACTTCTACATGCTTTGTAAGTGGGCAAACCTGCAAAATCGGCAGTGTATCAAATACTTGTTCTCTCCACTGTATTTACATATATGAATAATCATTTGAAGCGTATTGTATGTTTTAAACACAGCGAAAATAGCCTGTACTTGACCGAAATTCCAGAATTGTCAGCAAGCTGACTATCGCGGTGAATGTTTATATGGTTTTCAATGAATGGGAGCACAAGGAAACGAAAGAGGAGAATATGGATGCGGTCATAGCTAGCGAAAAGAGGCCAACTTGGCATGCCAATTTTGTAAATGGAGCTTGAGGTAAGTAGTTTTAAGTTTTAGCACCATGTTGTGTTGATCAATACGCCATTTCATGCTGCATTTTTATTGTCTAGTCAGCAGATGTAGGTTGTAGCAGCAAACACACTGTGAGATGATCATGCTAAATTTCTGACACTGTCAGAAAATTATCACAGGCTATCGTTGGTCGCAAGACCATGACAATGGCCGTCTGTGAACCTCTCTCACTGTATGATATAGGAAAAATAGACCACAGAAATCACAACGATTGGTCATCTTTCATCTGGGACAACCCAAAATCGTACAATGTGTACCGGGCATTAAGAAGTGGGAAGTGAAGGAAGCATTAGTAGGTCCTCTGAGTAGGTACTTTTTGCCTATACTGTTTCATTAATATTATTAATTCAGACATACTACTCTTTTCACATACAGTTTTTCACCTTCTTTATAGTAGAGAAGTGTTTATATTATGATGCAGCACAAGTCTTTTTGAACTATTTATTAAAAGACTCATAAAAGTCGCCTATTTGTGAATCGGAATGCACTGGTTCCATTGTTTGTTTTTGATTCACTAAAAAAGAACCAGCTCATTAGAGTCATTTGTTTCTGAAACTAACTACACTATCCAAGCTGTATAGGTTTGTTTTTGTGTTCAGCCAGCGGACAAATCAATACGTGTTTTCTTGCCATTGATTCAATTGTGATTCAGTTCGGACTGCAAACTCACATTCACAGCTCGGGTAGTGGCGGCGTAGATGCAAGAGGTATTATAAAATCAAAGTTGTTAGCCTCATAAATATGCAATTAAGAATGTAACGCACAGTTCACAAATGTACAGTGTGAATTCTCGACACCTGACGGATAAAGTATTTAACCCAGGATTACATTTACCCAGCATTAAAAAGAAAGTATGAAATGCAATAAACATGTTTTGTACAGTTGTATGTGTGTGTATAAGTTAGATACTCAACTCACATACTGTCTGTGCATTTGTGTTTCTTACCTGCTGGTGCTTTGATCAGAGGGGGCGGGATTAAGGGCACTATGATTGGCAGGCCTCCGTGCTCTTTAGAGGAGGAGGGGTTTACAGACGCTTCGCCTGTCACTCCATTCCGTGATGTCGGAGTAGAGCTAGAGCTGTTGGCGTGTGGAGGAGAACCACTGCTGTTCTCCACTGTGGATGATTTTGGCAAAGAGTTCTCTAGAGAGGAGAGAGTGGTAATGGCGAGTCATTTATGTCTCACAAACCAGTCACAGTGTGAAATACATGAGGCTAGAGGAATCTATGCTATTTGTTGTGTGAAATGTCATTGCTAGGTTTGACTGTCATCAAATTCAAATGGTCATGATCATTTCATTGTAGTCAATAAGAAATCATAATTGATTCTATTTACATTCTAAAAAAAATACTGAGAACAAACCATGGTCCATGTTCTTCCAAATTTTTCAAAAAAAAAAATTGGCTTATAGCCTTTAATCAAGATCAAATAACTTGCTCTTCCTCTGAAATTGCTTTTCTTTTCCGCTGACATTACTTAGGCCACAGGGGCTGTTGGAAAAAGCCATATAGTTATTTGGGAATTATTTTAACAACCTAGCATTCAGGTCTGGCTCTATTTTGGTATATAACACTCACTTGTCACTATCCAACAATTTCCTAATTGATACATTTTTTTTAGTACTGATATATTTTTTTTAGTGCTGTCAAATCATAAAAGTTTATTTTTTAGATAATATATGTGTGTATATATATTATTATATTTATATATATTATATACAGTTGTAAGAAAAAGTATGTGAACCGCTTGCAGAATCTGTGAAAATGTGAATAATTTTTACAAAATAAAAGAGATCATACAAAATGCATTATTTTTTATTTAGTGCTGTCCTGAATAAGATATTTTACATAAAAAAATGTTTACATATAGTTCACAAGACAAAAAAATAGCTGAAGTTATTAAAATGACCCGTTCAAAAGTTTATGAACCATTGATTCTCAATACTGTGTGTCTTTCCCTGGATGATCCACGGCTGTTTTTTGGTTTTCTGATGGTTGTTCATGAGTCCAATGTTTGTCCTGAGCAGTTAAACTGACCAATGTTCTTCAGAAAAATCCTCCAGGCCCTGCAAATTCTTCAGTTTTCCAGCATCTTTTGCATATTTGAACCCTCTCCAGCAGTGACTGTATGATTTTGAGATCCATCTTTTCACACTGAGGACGACTGAGGGACTCAAACACAACTATTAAAGAAGGTTCAAACATTCACTGATGCTCCAGAAGGAAACATGATGCATTAAGAGCCGGGGTGTGAAAACTTTTGAACAGGATGAAGATGTCCAATTTTTTCTTATCTTGTTTAAATATCAATTTTTTTCATTTAGTACTGCCCTTCGGAAGCAAAGGAATATACTTACATGTTTCCCGGAAGACAAATTAAGTACAATTTACCTTGATCTTCAAAATCAATAAGTTTTCACCCCCTGGCTCTTAATGTGTCGTGTTTCCTTCTGGAGCATCAGTGAATGTTTGAACCTTTTTTAATAGTTGTGTTTGAGTCCCTCAGTCGTCCTCAGTGTGAAAAGATTGATCTCAAAATCATACAGTCACTGCTGGAGAGGGTTCAAATATGCAAAAGATGCTGGAAAACTGAAGAATTTGCAGGGCCTGGAGGATTTTTCTGATGAACATTGGACAGTGGACATTGGTCAGTTTAACTGCTGACAAACAGTGGACTCAAGAACAACCATCAGAAAACAAAAAAACAGCCGTGGATCATCCAGGGAACGACACACAGTATTGAGAATCAATGGTTCATAAACTTTTGAACGGGTCATTTTAGTAAATTCAGCTATTTTTTTGTCTTGTGGACTATATGTAAACATCTTTTATGTAAAATATCTTACTCAGGACAGTACTAAATAAAAAATAACATGTATTTTGTATGATCTCTCTTATTTAGTTAAAATTATTCACATTTTCACAGATTCTGCAAGCGGTTCACATACTTTTTCTTGGAACTGTGTATATATATATATATGTGTGTGTGTGCGTATCTGTGTACATACACATATACACACACACATATATATATATATATATATGTGTATAAATATATGTGTGTGTATATATATATATACATACAGTATATACACACACACACACATATAAATATAATAATATATATACACACACATATTATGTAAACTTTTATGCTAGATTTGATTAATCACGATTAATTGATTTGACAGCACAAATTTTTTTATTATTATTATAATTATTTTACTATTATTTACCTTTTATTTCTGTTGAATATGCTGTTTTACTGGGAAATATCACATTACAGAAGTAAAAAAAAAAAATTAAAACAGCGTTATATACAGACTAAAGACTTGGCATGTACAGCATATTCAATATTTACTGTGTATGAAGATGTTAAAACACAACTAACATCTTTTTTCATGATTAGTGTTTCATTTTTAAATTCACAAGTCATTCACAACTCTGGAGCCTGAGACAAGCGATATCTCAAACGCACACCTCATTTTACTGTTTTGACCTGTTACATTACAGAAAACTGATTAAATAGCTCTTACAGAGTCCCGAGAAGAAATTCCCATACTACACCTGAAGCAAATAAGACAAGATTCAACAAGAGCACCCAAACAGATTACTGCTAGATAGCAGAAAAGCTCATTTGTTACTCTAACGGCTCGTTTAGAGACGATCACAGCTAAATGAGTTAATTAAGTCTGATTGTCCTTCGCCTAATCTGTCCACTTCCAGCAACGTCAACTAACAATAGTGAAATATCGTAATCTGTGGCTGTGGATTTGTCTGACGGACGGAAGGAAAGTAATTACGGCGAGCGTCACATGGCAGGCATGGTAGGTTGGAGAAATGTGGCTGGGTGCATGTTAGCTGGGAACCGTCTAACGCCTAAATCACCATTTTCCTTAATGGAAGCTGGAGTATGGACTTAGCAAGGAATTAGCCAGCTCATTGTTTCGGCATCTCTTTCTCTGTCCCCACAGGGCCGCAGAAAAAAATGGCTGACAGTTTAAGACTCTCTAATGCTCTGGCACGGAGGCCAGCCAGGAGACAGCATGGACGGTGCAAAGATAAAGCTGTGGGTTAATCGGAGTGCTCTCGGGGGAACGACAGAGGAAGTTCAGGAATTTAACAGTGCATTCTCTATTTAACAACATTTAAAATCTGACAGTCCTTGTTTTGGGTCCTGTCCTTGTCAGGATTTTGTGTCTTATTACATCCCAGAATTCCCTCTAGGCTCTTTCTGGTGGCAAACAGGTTTGTGAAATTAACCTGCTACAAAGAACCTATGGGGAATTAAGGGATGATAATAAGATAAAGAAAAAAAAAAGCAAGTTCTGCATATTAGTGTCAAGTGTTCAGAGGGTCCAGAAGGTATAGTTAGATACTGAAACTTTCTCTGAATACATAAGTGTGCAGAGTACTGGGTTGCAGAGCAAGAAGAGAATTGTCTTGACAACTAATCAAAATTACACTACCATTCAGAAGTTTTTAAAGTTTTTTTTTTAGTAAGAATCTTGTGCTCACCAAGGCTGCATTTATTTGATCACAATACAGTAAAAATAATAATGCTCTAAAGTACCATTAAAATTTAAAATTACTTTTCTATTTTAATATATTTTAAAATGTTATGTATTCCTGTGATGGCAAAGCTGAAATGAAAACAGATTTTTGTGGAAACTGTGATACATTTCTGTCAGGATTCTTTGATAATGGATAAAATAGAAATAGAAATCTTTTGCAGCATTACGAACATCTTTACTGTGACTTTGGATCAATTTAATGCGTCTGTGCTGAATAAAAGTATTAATTTCTTTCCAAAAAAAAAAAAAATCTTACTGACCCCTAACTTTTGAATGAGTACTTTTGTGGTTTTTCATCCTTGTGTGCTAGCATTTGAGACCATCTATTATGTGTAAATCTCATTTTGCCTGCCTGTCCAGGGTTGTGAAGGCCTGTCTGTGTCAGATCTCACCTTTCAGGACAGAGATGTGTTGCCGCATTTCTCCGTCAGGGTAGTTGCGGATCTCTATGTCGTCTGAGTCTCGTAACTCCACTTTGTCATATCCGTACCATCCAAGCAACTCATTCATGGTGTTTTCGGCAAAACTCTGCAGAGAGAGAGAACAATTTTCAATTTTAATTGATCTATTATTTATCTGTAAGGATACAACTAATTTATGACATTGGGGATACTGCGTATGTATCATAGGTTAAATCTACTAAAAAAAAAAATATATATATATATATATATTACAGAATTATTGATTTGATAATCCATTCTTACAGAACATGCCCACACACACACAGAGGGAATCTGAAAGAGTAAATAATTGCAGTCTGTTTGGGAGGTGTACTGCACAATCGATGCAAAAAAGAAAAAACTTTGAGTGGCAGATTTTGCAATGCGGATAAACAAAAATCTCCACAGGGAATCTTATGTTTGCATGGCTACTGTCAACCAGGGCCAAAAGTAGTTTCATCCAAGAAATCCTCTACAGTAGCTCAACGATAGACAAAATTTGACTGAAAATAGCTACAAATGTTTCAGCTCCATATCCCTTTAAGAATGAATTCTGGAGAGGCTATAGACTGACCAGGGCATCAAACAAACATCTTGCAAACAACACTTAAGCCAGACAACCAGAGAGCAGAGAAGGAAGAAGCATTATTAACAAATCAGAGCTGACCGGACCAGAGCACAATCCATGTAGCATCAACATACTAGACAAAAAACATGGGTCATACTTTGAGTTTAGATTTTAATACCCATTTGCCCTATTCGAATCTTCAAAGTTGACTAATTTTAAGGCATCATTTCAAAAAAGTAGTCATACATGTCAAATATCTTTGTAAATGTTTGCTTAATGAATAAAAGCCTGCTTATATTATGTGTAGAGAGCACACATGGTGTTAGTTTTATAAGTATAAATCAAAGGTTACACTTTATTTCAATGGTCCACATTCTACTTACTATAAGTAACTTTGCAACTACATGTCAATTAACTCTCATTAGAGTATTAGTAGAGTGTTAGTAGACTGTTAAGTTAGGGTTAGGTGTTAGGTTCAGGTTAGTAGAATAATTTTCATGTTGTTGCAAAGTTATACAGTTATACAGAATGTCTGTTAGGGGACCATCAAAATAAAGTGTTAGATATTAACCAGACAGTCTACTAATACTCTAATGACTGGTAGTTGACATGTAGTTACAATGTATTATAAAATCACATGAAATATATGCTACAAATTATATTAAATTATAATTTTATTTTTACCATCTGTTTTAAATACTCAATGTATTAATCTCTAAAACATACAGTAAATGAGCATCTAAACATTCAGATTCAGATATTTATTTATTTCCATATATGTATTATTTATTTTTTGTCATTTTTCTGTTTTAGTCAATCTGAGGGAGGCTCTCACCATCAAGTAGGGCGAGTTGCCATGGAGATTGCCTGTCTGCCCCGCCCCTGGGAGGGGCCGATTGGACGGGACCTGATGAGACACGAGTCAACAACTGTCAATCAAACATAGAAACTGTCAGTCAATCGCATTAACTGTCAAGCAGCATACTATTGTTCTGTGATATATACATACTTAGTTAATGTGGTTTGGATGGGACTTAACATTTATTATAGTAAATCACTACATAGTATAATAACAATTTTACTCTCCAGCAAAAAACTACAGCACTACAATAATAAACATACACTGACATAGCTATAATCTAAAAGAAAGCAGGCCAAATGTGGGATTCATTCTTATTGAGGCATAACAAACAAACAAATAATGTTTTATAACTTTGGAATCGTTGTACAGCATATTTAAAAGCACACAGCACAATGAGCACATGTTCGTTTCCAGTACAAACTGTTGAACAGCCCTTCTCCACTCCTTCCCTGCACTTCCTCTGTATGGCCACCAGGTGTCTGTCCTGCCCCTGCCTGTGGTCTGTAAGGTGAGGCTTCTGTTTTAGGATCGAGTTCACAAGGTCAGTCACAATGCAGTAATCACACCCTGTCCACAGGAAAACCTACTAGACTGTATCAGCACAGCACGGATCAATCTAGAATCACCTGAGCTCTGCTCTTAAGTTTTTAGGCACTTCAGGAGTCCTGATTGTCTGGGAACACCAGCTGAGCTGAGCTTAGAGGTGCCCAGAATTTCCTTAAGAGGGCTGACCTGACTGACAGTGTATGCCTATATATATATATATTTACTTTGAAAATGTATGAAATTTATATTTATTAGAGAGGGAGTTAAAAAAATGAAAATTCTGTCATTAATTACTCACCCTCATGTCATTCCAAACCCGTAAGACTTTCGTTCATCTTAGGAACACAAATGAAGATAATATTGATGAAATCTGAGAGCTTTCTGTCCCTCCATAGACAGCTACGCAACTGACGCTTCAAATAGTCCATAAAGAGATCGTAAAACTATGAATTGAGTGGTTTAGTCCAAGTTTTCTGAAGAGACTTGATCGCTTTATATGATGAACCGATTGAATTTAGGCTTTTATTCACATATAAACATTTATCTGCGAACATAAACAGAAGCTCAACCGAACCTGCTTGGCACGGAGAACAAACCTCTTGCGGAAGCTGAAACGTGCTGTGTAACACGAGAATGAACCTCATTGGTTCTTGAGGAAGCTCAAACGTGCTGCGTAACACATGAGAATGAACCTCATTGGTTCTTGAGGAAGCTCAAACGTGCTGCGTAACACATGAGAATGAACCTCATTGGTTCTTGAGGAAGCTCAAACGTGCTGCGTAACACATGAGAATGAACCTCATTGGTTCTTGAGGAAGCTCAAACGTGCTGCGTAACACATGAGAATGAACCTCATTGGTTCTTGAGGAAGCTCAAACGTGCTGCGTAACACATGAGAATGAACCTCATTGGTTCTTGAGGAAGCTCAAACGTGCTGCGTAACACATGAGAATGAACCTCATTGGATCTTGAGGAAGCTCAAATGTGCTGCGTAACACATGAGAATGAACCTCATTGGTTCTTGAGGAAGCTCAAACGTGCTGCGTAACACATGAGAATGAACCTCATTGGTTCTTGAGGAAGCTCAAATGTGCTGCGTAACACATGAGAATGAACCTCATTGGTTCTTGAGGAAGCTCAAATGTGCTGCGTAACACATGAGAATGAACCTCATTGGATCTTGAGGAAGCTCAAATGTGCTGCGTAACACATGAGAATGAACCTCATTGGTTCTTGAGGAAGCTCAAACGTGCTGCGTAACACGAGAATGAACCTCATTGGTTCTTGAGGAAGCTCAAACGTGCTGCATAACACAAGAATGAACCTCATTGGTTCTTGAGGAAGCTCAAACGTGCTGCGTAACACACGAGAATGAACCTCATTGGTTCTTGAGGAAGCTCAAACGTGCTGCATAACACGAGAATGAACCTCATTGGTTCTTGAGGAAGCTCAAACGTGCTGCGTAACACAAGAATGAACCTCATTAGTTCTTGCAGAAGCTCAAACGTGCTGCATAACACGAAAATGAACCCTTATTGGTTCTTGATGAAGCTCAAACGTGATGCGTAACACACGAGAATGAACCTCATTGGTTCTCGCACGTCAAGCGAACATGCTTGAGCTCACGTTTACCACAACTGATGTGTGAGTTGATGAATGTTTATATGTGAATAAAAGCCTAAATTAAATCTGTTCATCATATAAAGCGATTGTGTCTCTTCAGAAAATTTTGGACCTAACTGCTCAATTTATATGGATTAGTTTTATGATCTCTTTATGAACTTTATGAAGCATCAAAGTAGGGCTGCAAGTGCAACAACTAATCGATAAAATCGATAATGAAAATCATCGACAACTATTCTCATTATCGATTAGTTGGGTCTGCCCTCTGTGCACGGAAAACTTCCACCAGTCGCGTCAAATTACAGCACTGAATAACGCATTTCTATGGACAAAATGCATCTAAAAATAGTGAAGTGGAAACAGAGTGAGCTTCTGCAGGAAAGATACATGATCCAAGCGCCCAAAACATGACAATTCTTTATTTTAAGCTTAAAGCTAATGCGTTAGCATTAACATACCCTGTCATACGCTTTGACAGATGAGATGTGTGTGCGTCCTCAGCGCAAAACGTTCATTTTACAGGTTATATCCTTATGTGTAAATGTTACTAATTCACGCGAGTATTTCCAGTTTGCATGAAAGCACGTCCTGACAGTCTGAAGCTTCAAACTTCACTGAACGAGTGGCGGGCGCACGCACGTGCGTCAAACAGACAGAACGCAGTATGAGGGAGACAATATATTCAGCGCAAAAACACTCATTTAGCTGAAATATCTGCTGTTGGACGCTAAATTCAGGTTTAAAAGTCAACATGTAATTCAAGTATTTTATGAGAGTAGTAACTGTAAAGTGATACCAGCGTGTAATTGAATACAAATGTAAGACGTTTCTTAAAGCATATTTACAGGATAAAGAAATGACAGTAACAGGTAGGGAATGTGTGTGTGTGTGTGTATGTTCCTGCAGAACATTCCTCTTATCTGGTAACACTGAGTTTGTGTTTTTGTTTTTCTTTAATATCATTTTTATGTAGGGATTTAAACTGTCCTTTTGCTTAGTAACTTTTTTGCACATAATGTATAGCACAGATATATCCTTATATTAACCATGGTTTTATTATAGTAAAACCATGTTTTTTGGCGTATTGATTACCATTTGTATAACCACACAAATACCATAGTTAAACTATGAATTTAAAACAAAACCATGGTTCATTTGTGGTTACCACTGAATAACTACAATAACCTAGTTTTATTTATTTGTTATTGTTATTTTTTTTGTTTTGTTTTATTTGTTGTAAAACTATGGTTAATTTTTGGATATATTCACTATGTGTGTTTTCATAGCATTCAGCTGACATGTTTGTTTGAAGGACAGCATAGGGCAGGATGTGGAATAGTGTGTTTTGTCACAAAAAAACGTTTGGGCTTTTAATCCAATTAATCTGAAAAATAATCGGCCAAATAATTGATTATCAAAATAATCTTTAGTTGCAGCTCTACATCAAAGTGTCAGTTGAGTAGCTGACAGAAAGCTCTCAGATTTCTTCATTTTCTTCATTTGTGTTCCGAAGATGAATGAAAGTCTAACGGGTTTAAGGGTGAATTTTCATTTTTGGGTGAACTATCCCTTATAATAAATAGAGCATTTCTGAACATTTAAACTCTTAAAAATTGAGAAAAAGCTATTTAAGTGCATAATGCTAAGCTATTCTATCCTTTAAAACTAGAATGTTTTTTAAGTGTTTTTTAATCATCCAATCCAACAAATCTATGCATGCACATACATGCATAGATTACAAAACCAATACAAAACAAATATATATTTAGAAAATGTTGTTACAAAGCACAGAGGAAAACTGACAATTTAAAACGTCCTTATGTGCAGCATTGCTGTGTGTTTGTCTTTTTTAAGTGCTGCAGATCAGCATGATTTCTGTCAAATGTTCTGGGTTCTGCACTAAATGTCAGTCATACACATAATTGCAAACTGAAATTCCCCGCGCTCCTCCCCTCTGAAGGCCGCCCAATAATTACACACGCTCTGATAAAACCAAAAAATCACTATGAAAGAAAAAATAGATAGAGAGAGAAAAAAAGACCACTGTATTTGCTCCCCTATAGAGACAAAATCAAATCGGACATGTTTGGAGAGAACTCTTTTCATGGCAGACTGAAACATCAGTGAGAAAAGTTACAAGATACGAAGCAGCAAATCTCATTCCCTCTCTGCCGCCTTCCCTCTCTGTTTGCCGTGATTGTGACGGCGGGGGGAATCGGACACCCTGCGCGCGGTAACAAGAGTAGGTCACTGTACACCATGATAAAATTCCCTCCTCCCTTCACCAACTTTCCTTCTGACCAACCTCTCTTTCACAGTCTTGCTCTCTCTCTCTCTCCTCTCCTCCCAACCCACACTTTTCCATTCCCTTCTTGCTTTTTTCTCTTGTCCCTCTCTCATACTGAATATCACTTTCTTTTTCTCTCTTCCATACTCTCTCTCTCTCTTTCGTTCTCCCCCACCACTATGCTCTGCTTTCATTTCCATCTACCTTCCTTGATATTCGATCCGGCCTGTATTCTCAGCTTTCAGTTTTTACAGCTTAGGCTGCCTATTGCTGTATACATTCCTTTCTCTTCTCCCTCTCTCTCTCTCTCTCATCCCCCTCTCCATTGGGGCAATCACCAGCACGGGGCTTATTTTACCATGCTGCACATGAAAGCAGACGGAGATGAAGGCAACACTGTCAGACGCCTCTTCTCTGTATCTCTCTCGGAGGTATAATCCTCCACAAGGCCACAATCTTCCGTATCTCTCTTGTTCTTTACGTTTGCCATTTTTCTTTTGTCTCATTTCTTGGAAGTAAGAGAAAAATTAAACAAAGAATTGTTTTAAACAGCACCAAAGCGAGGGACTCCTCATAGGCAGGGTGTGTGTGTGTGTGTGTGTTGGTGGAAATCTGATACGTGAGAGGGAGAAATTCATAATGCTCAGGTCTCAAGTTCTCACTGAGGCAATAAGAGAGAAGTGCAGAGTAAAACGCAGATTATATTTGTACACACACGCTCTTTAAGTGTTACAGTATGCTTTCTTTGTGCATGTCACGACTTATTTACATAGGTACCAGCCGTCAAATAGGAAGTGGCTGTGAGAAAACAGAGGAGTGAACACTTTTCCTCCACCTTTAAAGAACAAGCAACCAGATTTCCTAGAGCTCAAAGTGGAACTCAATGAGTTTGGGAAAGGGAAAGAACAAAAAAATGAGTGAAAGCCCATAGACGCATTTTGATAATACAGATGGGATGGAATTATTCAGCCTCGCTGAGATTTCCTACACCTGTTCGCGCATGTATCTCAAACCCCTTGAACAGACCCTTGCTCTAAACCCTCCTCTGGTTACTCTACACCGCATATCAAATTTAGCTTTGATTCCACAGAACCTGATCTGTGTGTCTGTTGACGCAAATGTTTGGGGAAAAGTTTTGTTTTGTCTCCATGGCTTTGCTGTTTCCTGTTTTTCATGTTGCATGGGGCGTGACACACGCACATTGTTCATCGGTGCTGTTTGCATATGCATGGGACCACCGCCCTCAGCTTTGGCGTTGTCTCTGAGGTCTATCTGCAGTAACTATATGGGGTATCTGCATGGGGTATCTAGGGCACCTGCATGTGTCTGGTGAAGATGAATAGGATGTTGCTGTACGGATGAAACCACGTATTCTGAATTACGGAAAACCAAAAGGAGGCCTAATTATTTAAGAAATAAGAAAAATCTATGGGAAATATATCCCACTTAATGTCTAAGTAGTTACGACCCTGCTTTTTTAACGGAATCTTGATACATGTCGAGAATTTATAAGGTACAAAAGCTCTAACTAGAGCGCAACCCGTTTCAAAAGGTACAACTTTGTACCTTATATACCCCTAAAGGGTGCATATTAGTACCTAAATAGTACATATTAGTAAGGGTACCACCACAGTGACAGCTTTTGTACCATTTTTTCTGAGAGTGTATGATCGTTTAAGTTATCTTTCAGGCAAAAATATGTTAATTTTAAAACAAGCTAAAACTCTGTAACAGAACAGAAAAACAGAACGTTTAAATGATGCAAGTGGCCTGACATTAGAAGCATTAGTGTATAACATCAGAGCCAATCTCATACTTTATCATGTACTCTTCATTATTCATTTTTGCAAAGAGACATTTAACTTGCGGAGTCCTATCAGAGAGATCACAGGGTGAGAAGGTTTTTTGTGGATGGCTGTCTCTGAAAAACACCTGTGTATTTCAGGATAGCTGAGGGAATTATGGGTAAAAACTTCTGTCAATTATTTGAGAAGTTCCTATGATGATGACGCATATCAGCAAGCTAGTACACTATAAATGAAAGAACTGACTGACAAAACAGACTTTATTTGTTTTAAATGTGTGTATATACAGGAGCACCGCCCATTACAGAGCAGACTCAGCTGATTTGCTGTTAAATTTGCATGTTTGTGTATGTGTTACTAAAGAAGGTAGTGCCTGATCACCGGCTATGTTTTATCCATGTTATATTATGTATAGGCTATATTCATCCCAGGTGAATTGCTGACAACTGTTGGATGCTGGATGTCCTCAGACACTCTATTTGTCAATTCTATGTCAAAATCAAGGCAGAGATGAGCTTTATCCACAGCCCTGTGGTCAAAATGACAACTCTACGGATGAAATGACAGATTTGTGCCTGACTTGTACACAAAACAACGCTGACAATGGCCAACACTCACCACAGACCTTTGGAGATGCGCACAGTGCAGAAAATAAAGACTAAACACTGTTTTACCGATTTGAAGTATTGGGAGAAACAGTGAATTTTGCACTATGGATTGTAGACAAGGGCAGTGCATAAGGCAAGATCTGTAATGTGGAAGCCACAGTCTTTGAGTTCTAAATGAAAGAAAGTCGCTGCTTCACTCAGGTGACAATTCTTACAGCATCTGTCCATCTGCCCAACTCTTATTTAGTAACCCAAAGGGGTATATTACAGCTTGAGTTGAGTTTCATCCTCAAGCTCTAAGCAGACAGAATGCCAAAATATTAATTTTAGTACAATATCAAGGAATGTAAAGGAGATAATGAAAGGCAAGCAAAACAATATTTCAACATGTGGAAGATTATTTGAGCAGCAAGATATTTATTCCAATTCCTTGCTGTCAAAAACTGATTGTATAAAAATTGATTCCTTATTAAAGGAAAGGTCAGCAGTGTGAAAGACAATTCAAACTTGTTACATATGATTTATTTCACTTAGTTCATTGATAAAAAAAACAGAAGGAAAAAAGTCCTTATGTTCACAGGTCAAAGATCTGACTTTTTTTGTCTGGATCTATTTTTTCAAAATTAATTACAAATGCAGTTCATACAGATAATACACTTTTATGATGAGCAGTTTTCAATTTCTGAGTTAAAATTAATTTTGACAATCATAAACATCTAAGTGGTGTAATTTTCAAAAGAAAAAGGAATAAGGTGTCAATAAAAGTTTGACTTTTTTTAAATAAAATTGGCATAATTTATTATTATTTGTATTTAAGCAGTAAATGCAGCATGCATGCAGCGGTTTTGTTGTCATTTGACATAAACAGGAAATGATATCAGAGGGGTTCAGACCCTCAAGTCCCCAATAATTTACACCTCAGCTCGAGAATAAATCCGTTTCTGCAAGGGCAGCATTGCTGTGTGTGTGTGTGTGTGTGTGAGTTACATCAAACTAAAAGATCGGTAGCTTTTAAGGAGACCGGGGAGACGCACGCGTGTATCTCCGCTACAGGTCGATCAATATCTGTCAAATTTAGAGCCCCGGCGGACCGGTGAGCCTTGCGCAGGTTCCGTCAAATAATCACTGACAAGAAAGAAAGCGAACGGAGCCAAATCACCAAAGCCACACACGCGTTTACAGTGACCTACACACATGATCAGATTAATAATAATAATGAAATGCGTCTCACGATGCTATCAGAATTAAGCTTGATCAGATAAAGAGCACAGATAAATTCTGGCGTTTCCAAAACATTAGGCTGCATGGCAGCTGATGCAAACGCTTCAGACAATGAGCACCACACAACCAGGAGACAAAGCGTCTGTGTGCGCCTTCAAAACATACACACGGCTCTTCTCAAACAGAACAAAAAAAAGTGAATGAGTCTCCCAGATCTTGAATAAACGAAACCATGATTGCATATTGCAAATTACCACTAAAAGGCTTTTGAAATGTACATTTGTCACGAGCAGACAGCGCTCTGTCAGTGTTGAACAGATGCACATCTGGAGTGACCGGCGCTTCCCATCAGAACAGCTGGACAGATGCACCCTTACAACATGCTTTCCGTCTATTTATTGAGTTTTTACTCTGTTCTGATGTTTCTGTGTTGTTTAGTAGAGTGATAGTAACGCGCTAGTAGTAGTAGTAACGCAGCAGTTTGACGCGGAGACTGACGCACTGGATTTTCCATCAACTACAGTGGAGCCAACAAGGGGATTTCACTCAAGGCATCTCGTGATGTGACTGGGAACATTTTATATTTGACGTGCAAATGATTTAGAAACTCATACAAATACGTGTTTAAATAAAATCCACAGTTCAATATAAACAAAATAGATCTCAAGCACTGGAAAGCGAGTAGTCTGGAAGGTGCGTGAATTAAGCTCAAAAAGAAACGGGAGGAAAATAATGCCGACCTGTTCTGCAACCCCCCCACCCCCCCAAAAAAAAAAAAAAAAAAAAAAAATCAAAGTTAGCTGATTAACCCCAAACACACAGCGCTTGAATGAATCGGTTCTCTATATTCAGTCCGAGGGCGGAGCGGCGGTGCGCTCAACGCATCCAAAAATGACAAGCCTTTATGGGCGCCAGTGAGAGAGAGCGCACGCACAACCTACCTTCATCTCTGCGTTAATTTCCCTCTTCACGGGGTGAGCTGGCTTTCTGCTCCTCTTGTTTTCCGGAGGTCTTCCCTCTTTCTCCATCTCAGCCATGTTTTCTTTAAATCTCTGTCAATATTTGGGGGTAAAACCCCGCGGGCGCACGGCACGGAGCGAGGCGGGGCCGTTTCAGAGTTGCGGAGTGGCAGCGAATGGCAGGCGCGCGAGAAGCCCTAGTGAAGTTGATGCTGCTGCTGCTGGTACTGCTGCTGCTGTTGCGGGCTCACCGTGCCCGGTCGAGTCAGCCATCTTCTGCCTGCTATTTCTCAGCGGTCTGAGCGCGAGCAGGATCGAGCCCTCTCGGAAAGCCAACCAAGAGGTTGAGAAAAAAAGAGCGAGCCAGACAGGGGGGAGGGGCCTCCACCGTAACTCTATACGGCCACGCTGATCCCGGGAAGGCTATTTCCTCCCCAATTTTCCACAGATCGGTTTTCACTCAGGACTCCACGCGTGGCGGAGGTTGTCGCGCGATAGGAGTGAATAGGTGCCGTTGTCTGATGTGTTATCATTCAACCTGCGCGCGTTATCAGCGCTCCGCAGGGGGTGCTTGATATTGTCGTACGAGACAATTAATGGAAATGAAACAGTCAAGGGGTCCTAATCATTGCCTTTTAATTAAACATATTTGCACGGGAGGAATTGTCATAATGGGTGTTGGTGTTTATGAGACAGATATCTGCAGGTAATTAAAACCCACGCTGGAGGTGCGTGTGAGTAACAGACAAATATTTTACAAGGACCAAACAAATGTGTTACAAGCAAGAGAGTGAGATATATGCTTATATATGATATGACACTGTGACACACTAAATTTTGAAATTTCACTCACACACATTTAGTCAGATCTTCACTGAAGCTTGAAATAAGTGAACAAAAAAGTGAACAAAAAGTTCTAAGAATCAGATTTTTTTTAATTACCATGAATTCCTAAGGTCCAATAATAAGTAAACATGGCAAAGCATGACAAAAAAGATGAATTTGTAAAAAGTAGAAACATGGAACAAACAAACTAGATATTGCATTAGTATTAAACAGGTGAATTTGCAGCAAAATATATTTACATTTTTTTGAGTGACATGACTTTTGATGCTAATAACAAAAGATATGTGAAGTGTTTTATTTTTATTTTGCTATCCTGCATGATTGCATGGTGAGTTGCATTTTATTATGTTTGTTTAACATTATTTTTCACCTGCTGTCATGCAACCTTATCAGAACTGACATGTGACCCATTTTGGGGTCACAACCTAGTTAAGAATCACTTTGGGGGACATCTTAAAGTGCACACAGGTCCACCTGCAACAAACAAATCACATTGTAATCCTCTTCATCACTTTTATTTCAATATTTAATGTAAGGCTGATCTCTTAGACACCAATCAAACCTGCGATTCTGTGAGGAACATGCCTAAAACTTTGGACAGAAAGAGTTAATGGACTGTAAAGATGGAGATGAAAGTCGGAATAGATTTTTTTTTGTTTATGTTTATCCAAAAATACATCACTCCCTGTTTCCCTCCTTCTGGTTTTATGTATCGCCAGTCCACTGGTGAATTCGCTCTCATGCATGGCACACGTATCGGTGGCACGAGACCTCCTCTCTCTTCTGGATCGGACCAGAGGTCGTTGTCCTTGAGAGCATATCGACGTCCCGTCCCAGATCACTAGCAGATGCGCTACGGCCTGAATGAGTGCATTGTTTAGCACACACAGCTCTGGCAGCCCCTGCCGAACACTAGCCCATGATAAACAGTTACATTCTAGCAGGGATACTGTTACCCCTCTTGATACTAGAGGAGGTGCTTCAGCCCGTTTCTCTAACAGGCTAAACTGTGTTTTCTCCAGCGTGGATTGGCTTTCACTCCGATTCGATTCCATAGCTCTTAGCCTTGTGTATCAAGTGCAGAGGAATATGGTTTGTAAACACAAGTAAGGCCCTAATATGCAATGACAAATAAGATTAGAGGATGGAATTTACGTCTCTTGAGAAATGCCTGGTGGAAAAAGTGTGGTCATGAGACAACATCAGCCTTTTTTGTTCTCATTGTAATCCCTGCTTGTTTATATTGTGTGTGCATTGTGTCCGCTCAAGTGTGTGTGAGAGAATGCGTGTGTTAGTGTGTCTCCATTTCAAAAAGATACTTATGGGATTTCTACAAGAGGGAAGTATTACAAAAGGAATTAAAAGTAGATGTAAAACAGCTGGATGCCGAATCCATCACTGGTTTGTGAAAAATAAACATTCATTTTACAATCACTGGGACAGATGAAGCTTTGAAAAATGCAACATTCTCTCCGAGATGCCTGTGTATAACAGTCTCATCCGCCATAGCATCATATCTTTTTTTCACTACACAGTACTGCTGAATTCCTCCCTTCATAGGCAGAAACTCACCTTATATTATCTTTAAATGGGACTCGGATCACCCGCAGGGTCTATGCAGTTGTGTCCATTGAAAGACACAACTGCCATCAGATGAGGGACAACTCAATCTTTTCAGGAATTCAAAAACGGCTCTTTGAAAAGTACATGCAAGTGGGTTTCCAGTGCAGATCGCTTTCAGTTGTTTAATAACTAGACAATTTTCATTTTACCTTGGATTTTATGCTTCTTTAAATTAAGACAACTGACACTCAGGTTTTAAATGAAAGAAATTCTGTTGTCCATATCAAGCATGAACCTTGCATATAATTTTTTTCCACAAATCCCTCTTGACAACAGCTTGCTGTCTTGGTTAAGACGACTCTACAGAAAGACAAATGTTGCTTTGTGAAGTTTCGGTTTGATTAAATTACTTCATGGAGCACAACAGACCTCTTAATTATGTGATGATTACAGCTTTAATTTGTTAATTAATCATAAGTGACAACAATTGAAAGAACAATTGAAGATGAGATCGAAGAGACAAATGAAGCCGTGAGCAAACACTGTACTGCAGCAAATAAAGAACGACAAGTGAATTGAATGTGGATACCCAAAAAGCAGAGCTCTACTGCAGGAATCATGTAGCAGATGGTTGGTTATTTAGGCAATGGTATAAAAGTGCCATTAGAAAGACTGAGTGGAGGATTTGTAGATGCAGTAAACATCAATGTTTTTGAACTTGTAGAGGTGTTTGTTGGCATACGAGCAGAACTTATATGCTAAACGTGAAGGTTGTGAACAAAATAGGTCAGTTGATATATCAGAGATGTAATAAGGAAACAATTTCTGAGGCTGGACTGATTTGGTTCCTGGTTTATGCACCAGTTGCTTCAGCCTAGACAGATATCGAAAACTCAGAGACAGCATGAAGTGGGTGTGGTGTGGAATGATCTGGAAACTCTCTAGAAGCCCAAACAGAAGGACAGATTCATTGATCCACTGTTAAGAAATTAAAAATGTTTATAAGTGCCATTATATCAGTAATGATGAGGGCATCTACCAGAGTTACCACAGTCTTAACTTCCAAAAAAGTTCCCCGAGTGGGGAATCTGAGATTCATGTGCCATGTGTTGTTGATTAAAGTAATGCAACCTAGTCTTAAACAGAAGGTCGAATTTATTGAATTTCAAAGCGAGAGGAGAGCAGAGAGACCCTTAATTTCTTCTCTTTCTGTCAGTCTCTCTCTATGCCCAAAGCAGCATGTGTGAATGTGTAATCACATTAGAAATTCTCTGCTAAACATCTTCCTGCTTTTAAAAGTGTCTCTCTAAATAATCTCAAACCTATACGTTCTTTTTTCATGTCTACAAAATTAGGTGGTGTGGTATTGTAGTTAACATTATCAGAAAACTACCAGTTTGATCCCTGCAATAAGCAATTTGCATTATACTCTTAATCCCAGGTTACTCAGGGGGATCCACATATACAGCAAGAAAAATATATATTTTATATATATGATTATACTAAATGGCACTTAATGTAAAAATATACAAAAAATGGCCATAAATACACTGCTTAATCATCACAAAATAATACCAAGTCAATTAAACTTTTAGGGAGGAGAGCTGGACAGGGACGTAGAAGGGCAACAACCCAGCAGCAAGACCAGTATCTGCTCCTTTGTGCAAGGAGGAACAGGAGGAGCACTGCCAGAGCCCTACAAAATGACCTCCAGACCTCCATGATAATGCCCAGCCTCATGTGGCTAGAGTGTGTAGGCAGTTTTTAGATGATGAAGGCATTGATGCCATTGACTGGCCCTCACATTCCCCAGACCTGAATCCAATTGAGAACCTCTGGGACATTATGTATCGGAGCATCTGAAGCCACCAAGTAGCACCACAGAGTGCCTAGGAGCTCACTGATGCCCTGATCCAGGCCTAGGAGGATATCCCCAAGGAAACCATACGCCATCTCATCAGGAGCATGCCCAGACATTGTTGTGAGTGCATACAGGCACGTGGGGGCCATACACTCTACTGACTTACATTATGAATTGCTGTGATGAACTTCATGCAAGTTGGATAAGCCTGTAACTTCAGTTTTTTTTAACACTGATTTTTGGTATGATTTTGAATCCAGCCCTCAGTGTGTTGATGATTTTAGTCACATAATTTTGTTCTTAACAAATTATAGAATGTATATAAATAAAGATTTTCAAATTGAATATTTCATTCATTGAGATCCAATGTGTGATTTAAGTGTTCCCTTAATTTTTTTTGAGTAGTGTATATTACTAATATAGATGATAAAATATATTTACATGTATAAAGAGTTTTAGTTACTAATATTTCTTTTTATTGGTCATTTTTATATTTATTTTTAATCTAAATATACCTCAAATGTATTTAAAATTGTACCTTAAAGTACATTTTGACATTTGAAGGTTTAAATAAAATATATTTTCCATTTAAATATACAAACCCGATTCCAAAAAAGTTGGGACACTGTACAAATTGTGAGTAAAAACCGAATGCAATGATGTGGAAGTTTCAAATTTCAATATTTTATTCAGAATACAACATAGATGACATATCAAATGTTTAAACTGAGAAAATGTATCATTTTAAGGGAAAAATGAGTTGATTTTAAATTTCATGGCATCAACACATCTCAAAAAAGTTGTCTTTTTTGGGGACAAGGCCATGTTTACCACTGTGTGGCATCCCCTCTTCTTTTTATAACAGTCTGCAAACGTCTGGGGACTGAGGAGACAAGTTGCTCAAGTTTAGGAATAGGAATGTTGTCCCATTCTTGTCTAATACAGGCTTCTAGTTGCTCAACTGTCTTAGATCTTCTTTGTCGCATCTTCCTCTTTATGATGCACCAAATGTTTTCTATGGGTGAAAGATCTGGACTGCAGGCTGGCCATTTCAGTACCTGGATCCTTCTACGCAGCCATGATGTTGTAATTGATGCAGTATGTGGTCTGGCATTGTCATGTTGGAAAATGCAAGGTCTTCCCTGAAAGAGACGACGTCTGGATGGGAGCATATGTTGTTCTAGAACTTGGATATACCTTTCAGCATTGATGGTGCCTTTCCAGATGTGTAAGCTGCCCATGCCACACGCACTCATGCAACCCCATACCATCAGAGATGCAGGCTTCTGAACTGAGCGCTGATAACAACTTGGGTTGTCCTTGTCCTCTTTAGTCCGGATGACATGGCGTACCAGTTTTCCAAAAAGAACTTCAGATTTTGATTTGTCTGACCACAGAACAGTTTTCCACTTTGCCACAGTCCATTTTAAATGAGCCTTGGCCCAGAGAAAACGCCTGCGCTTCTGGATCACGTTTAGATATGGCTTCTTTTTTGACCTATAGAGTTTTAGCCGGCAACAGCGAATGGCATGGTGGATTGTGTTCACCGACAATGTTTTCTTGAAGTATTCCTGAGCCCATGTTGTGATTTCCATTACAGTAGCATTCCTGTATGTGATGCAGTGCCGTCTAAGGGCCCGAAGATCACGGGCATCCAGTATGGTTTTCCGGCCTTGACCCTTACGCACAGAGATTGTTCCAGATTCTCTGAATCTTTGGATGATATTATGCACTGTAGATGATGATAACTTCAAACTCTTTGCAATTTTTCTCTGAGAAACTCCTTTCTGATATTGCTCCACTATTTTTCGCCGCAGCATTGGGGGAAATTGGTGATCCTCTGCCCATCTTGACTTCTGAGAGACACTGTCACTCTGAGAGGCTCTTTTTATACCCAATCATGTTGCCAATTGACCTAATAAGTTGCAAATTGGTCCTCCAGCTGTTCCTTATATGTCCATTTAACTTTTCCGGCCTCTTATTGCTACCTGTCCCAACTTTTTTGGAATGTGCAGCTCTCATGAAATCCAAAATGAGCCAATATTTGGCATGACATTTCAAAATGTCTCACTTTCAACATTTGATATGTTATCTATATTCTATTGTGAATAAAATATAAGTTTATGAGATTTGTAAATTATTGCATTCCTTTTTTATTCACAATTTGTACAGTGTCCCAACTTTTTTGGAATCGGGTTTATGTATATATATATATATATATACAGTATACTGTATAAGCAGCTATGTTTATATATTTAGAATATATTTGAAATATACATTGTATTTTTTTTCCGTACATGTTTACAGATTCCTGATCAGCTTCAAAAGACTAAATGAAAGATGCCCTGCAATAGAATCAAATAGGATATATGCAGAAATTTACCATATCACTTATTCATTTGACCTAAGGCATCAGTTTACCAGACTGAACTGGACTAATGATCTTAATCTTTTAACTTCACTGTCTATCTTATAGCATGAAATATAGTATACAAGGTCACAGTTTAGTTCAATTGAAGTAAATTATGGATTTTCTCCTTCCTTTAAGGCTGATAAGGCATACTAGTGATTATATGGTTAGTCATAATTTATTATTTGAATTTCCCATTGTTTGACCCTGTTAGAATACACTTGCGACCCATTTTTGAGTTATGACCCACCCGATTGAGAAACACCGCTCTGTATTGCATGTCGTAGAGTGATTATTCTGGATTTGTGATAATCCCCATATTGACATCATGCCAGTCAAATGAATCCAATGGGATAACAATCAGCTGTATCAACTGATAAAAGCCAGAAGGGAATTTCACTTAAGCGCAAGAACATTAATGATGTCAAAAGTTACTTTTTACGCAACCTGAATTGTGTAATTGAAGGACAATGTATTTATTTGGACACTGCAGCCTTTGTTGGGAAATTCACGTTTTTGCTCAATCCTATCACAGACGGTGACACTTTTGTATGGCCACAATGTTACCACTCAAAAAGTTAGTTTTCAGGGTTACTGTGTTTGAAGCAGAAAGGAGTTGACGATGTTATTCTAATATGCATTTTATTATGAATATGTTTTTAAGATGATCTAGTTTTCATTGTTTTTTTTATCAAAGGATGTGTGTGTATTCAACAAGTGCAGTATTTTAGTGCAAATTTAATGGTCACACAAGACAAATTATGCAGATACCAACATAGACAGGCTAAACAAAACTTAGCTAAAGATAAAAAACGATGTAATCCAAACTACATTAAACAGTGTACTCTGGTGGGTTGCCCCTTAAAAGCCCAATGAAGTGCCTTGAAAAGCGCAGCATTTTTCAATGTGTTGACATAATTTCCACTAGAAACAGGGCAGAACATATCGAAACAACTCCTCCCCTTTTTAAAAAGAGACATTAGCGTTTAGTTTATATCACAGCTCAGCCAGAGCCGTTGAGCTCAGTAAAGCCGCAGTTTCCTCCTAATCTCTAATCGTTTCTCCTCTTAGGGTGTTTTCACACTTAGTCCTTTTCAGGGGTCTGAGCACGGTTCGCGTAATTTTTGGCCCATATGTGAACACTCCAAACGATCTCAGACCCCTTTAAAGCGAACCGAACCGAGACCATCTCGGCAGGTGGTCTGGGTACGGTTCGATCGCATTTTATGGTACGGTTCGCTAAAAACACGCAATCTGAACACAAACCGCTCTGGGCTTACTTGATTTTTCTGTTCGCGAATTCCAATGTAGTTTGGTCATCAGATGCCTCCGTACAAATCGGCTGTGCATCATGGCTGCTTCTTCTGGCAAATCGCTACAAATTATTCGTTCACAACTTACACTTGTTTATTGCAATTTCAACCGCTTCCGAACTGTGTAAGAGAGACGCGGCTGCGCGCCTTGACAGTTTAAAATGGTTTTACGAGCGCACACACCTAAAGCGCATGCACAGAAGCCAGCTGTCACAGCGCGTGTTCTAAACGGTATCTTTAGCATCTTATTGCATTTATTTTAAAGTGTCATAAACACACAGGTTTCACATAAACAGGTGGTTTTGTCTTAAGTGAATGTAAACGTCTGCATTACATTACAGTAGTTCTTAAAGTGACAGCAGTCTAGCCTAATATAAGAATCAGTAGACTACGTCATACAGTGAAGAATATGCAGTTTTATTTATTCATGTGGATTATTCCATTTCTTACTTGAATGCTGCTTTTAGGTATACCTACTTTACCTGGATAATTTAAAGCAGTTTATTTAATTTGGATCTTTCGTTTATTCTTTTATTGTATTGTTTATTTTTTTTGTATGCTGATGTTATCATTGCCTTCTGCAATAAAACAAACATGATTCAAGGAAAACAATTCAAAATAAATATTTACAAAGGTAAATGTGTGATATAGTGCAATAATATGTAGTATTGGAAAAAAAAATTTGTGTAAAAAGATAAACAACTTAATTCAACAGCATTTGTAGCAATGTTGTTTTAAAAAATAATAATAATCTTTACAAACAAATATCTTTGAGGCCATAGGGTCAGCCATCAAACACTGAACTGGACTAGATCCAAAAAGCAACAGTATGAACACAAAGAGGTCTGATACCTTATTCCTACTTAAGTGGCCCAAAAAAGGATCTGAGTCCTCTTTCAGGGACAGGGATAGTGTGAACGTGAAGAAAACTGGGTCCTTTTTCACTTGGTTCACCTCTTGGTCCACTTAAAGGAGTCTGAGTTTGATTTTTTTAAAGAGGACCCAAGTGTGAAAACACCCTTAAAGAGGACCCAAGTGTGAAAACACCCTTAATCTCCTCCATATCGCTTTAAAATATAGCATTCTGTGCAGAATTCAAATGGGTCTGATACGTTTTCTGGTCTGCGCCAACTCGCTCATATGATCTGCTCTGTACTATCGTACTACCAGACTTCATTCGCCCCATGGAAAGCAGATTTACACTGTCTGAATCGTTCCCTATTAACTATGTGCCATTCACCATGTAGAAAATAGTAAATGTTTTAAAAAGTGACCGATTTTAGCCGCAGCTTCAGCATTTGATTGGACAGAAAATCTGATGAGAAGCTGAAGTGCAGAGTGATGTCATCAAAATCATTGATCCATATTGGCAAAAGTGAGAGACTGTAAGTTTCGAATGCTTGTATCTTCTAAATGCTAAATTTTGTCACTGTTTTGGAGCACACTAGCTTATAGAGAATAGTAAGGCTAACATATTCACACTAAAAGCCAAAAAACTTCAACAAAAAACTTTTGATTTCATGGTTTGATTTCACCTTTAATGTCCAATGTAAAATAAGAAACACTGATATAAAAACCTTGAAAAGATTGCTGTTTCCAACTGATTGAGAAATTTTTTTTTAAATTTTTTTTAAGAAATGTAAAAAATTTTTTTTTTTTTTGAGTCAGTCTATCAAAATGTATGGTTTCAAGTTTTTGTTGAGGGTTTTGGTGACGAAGGGGTTAACCGCGCTGTCTTTACGACAGACCGTAAACTGATTCGTAGAAGATGGCGACCCGGTGCAGCTGTCAAAACGTGAGAGTTTAATTTCGTAGAACCGGACACTCGATAACCAGCACAGACTATCGGTTTGGACAGATGTACTTGTATTAACCAGAAACTATCGCTCGAGCAGAGGAGGACTTCTGTGTTGAAGAAGATGATGTTTTCTTCTATAAGGAGGTGACATTGGGGAGGACAGACAGAGGCTGCTGGATTTGACACTCAATGAGTGAAAGACAGACAGTGTCAGATTCCTGATGTGAACTTATCTGAAAGTACCAATGAACATGTATGCATTTAAATAACTGGTCTAATAGTTTTATTTGTTTTTAAAATGGCTTGGAGGTCACGGCTGTCATGCATTGGACGGAGGCATCTGAGTATTTTCTCCAACCCGTCTGCCTCTAACTGGACTAAAGTGGTGTCTGATGCTGAAAAGATCGTAGGATATCCAACTTCATTCATGAGTTTACGCTGTTTACTTAGTGACGAGCTCAGCAACGTGGCCATGCATGTTAGGAAGCTGGTGGGAACGAAACATCCTCTGCTAAACACCGCCAGGTAACGTTACTGTGTTTTATTTATGACTCTCTTCTGGCGCCACAATGCTTTAATGACTTTGACATCTTTTTCAACATTCATATGAAACAGAGTTCCCAGCTAACACAAATACGTGACTGTTACGTAACTGCAATGTAATCTGCTGACTAAACTTTCGTCGTTGTGACGTAACTTTGTGGCAACTGGAAAAGTGAAATTCCCGGATACGTTGTCACAACGTAACTTTGTAACGTTGCCAGTTAGTAACTGCAACTTCGTGGCAACGTCACGGATCAATAGTTGTGTGTTGTTAATCAGCTGATAATATAATTATCAATAATTATTTATAAATATTTATAAATGTTTATTTTTCAATATGCTGTAGTTTATTTTAATTTATGTTCTCATTTGCCCAAACTAATTTAAAGGCTATTTCAACAGCTGTGAATAACGAATGCAGACTCAAAGTGACTTCAGTTCATATATTTTGAAAAACACACAAAAACGAACAATAAAACACACCCAAATTATTATTTTTTAATGAAAGTGACCCACATTCAAGTGTTGATAAAAAATAATGTATGAAGCTAGAATAAAACAGAGGGCCTGTTCTTTCTTTTGATATATTGCATGTTCAGATATTCTGTGGGCCATGAAACTTGTGAAAATGACCAAATAACCGACTATGTTTACAATGATACTCGACAAGACAGGCATTTTTACATAATTTTGTGTGAATATTCACGCGCTGTGAGACACGTGGGCGCGTGCTCATATCTGCGGCATATGCCGATGTCGATATATCTGTGACAGGCTCATATCGGCCGATAAAATCGGCAGACTGATAAATCGGTCGGGCTCTAATAGTAACAGTTGAAAAGTTGAGTAACAGTAAAAAAACAGTTGCAAACAGCAATAATAAAACAGATCAAATGCAAACAATAACCTAATAAACATAATAACAATAAACATAATAAATAAAACATAATAACTCATGTGTCTCGGCTGTTACCCCGCTGACCACCTCGAACATTTCTCTAGATTTTACGATGACCTTGAATGACACATAGAGCACAGATTAAGGTTTACGAAAATGTAAGTGACTTTTAACAGTCATGTAAGGATGAGAAGCCAGTGGTTAAATTGGGCCGGGGCTCTCCGGGGCTCAGCCCCGGCACATAAGCCTGCTCGTTTGATTCCTGATGTGCCTGTTTGCAGTCAGTTGCCTACTG
Organism: Coreius guichenoti; assembly: GCA_039654105.1. Lineage (NCBI taxonomy): Eukaryota > Metazoa > Chordata > Actinopteri > Cypriniformes > Gobionidae > Coreius > Coreius guichenoti. Next base: position 19,734,241 of record CM077179.1, read on the forward strand.
GAAATTATGTCACATAAAATTTGGTGAAAGTGATGCTTTTGAAAACATATTTCTGACAATAAATGAAAGATTTTTGAAATGGCATGTCTATTTTGTCTCGGCGGAGCTGAGATGAGAACAATCGGAACACGGCCGTATTCTTGTTCAGCTGCTTAATCTCGTTGTCAGTCGACCATGATCACGCACCGCTCGCGCATGCGCATCTAGGTGACACAGATAAATGTATGCAGCAGTATATAATGAATGTTCCTGGAAGATCCGTAGTTGCGCGGGATGTGGAAGCGTGCAAAAGTTCCAGAAATGTACAAAAAGTGCCCTGGCCTTGAATGACAAGGTAAGGAAAATAAGACTAAATCAAAATTAAATAACCAAGACTAGGTTGACCATGTGATTTTTCTCAGGAGATGTTTTGAGCATTTTACTTCAGACACCGGATTATCAGCAAACTGCCAAGAGAACTGCTAGCTGGCTACTCAAAATAAACTAGCAGTCTATTCAGTCAGCATATTTGTGTTTGATCTGTGTGAATTACAGAAATATAAGACTTGCTAGACCTACTTTTAGCTACCAAGCAACCTTTCCACAAGCATAGATTGATTTTATTTTTGTGACTTGTGAATACCTTGATGTGAAATGACACAGAGTAGGCTGTGTGTGTGTGTGTGTGTGTGTGTGTGGGCGGTGGTGGGTCTCTTCATGTGGCACAACATTATGTTTGGCACATTGTATAGGTCACTATATCATAACAAGGTAATACAATGTGTAATCAAGTGATGACTGATTAACAGTAATGTAAATGCTAAATGTCCTAATACCTGATACTACAACAATGCAAAGTATATGCTCTTAACCTTGCAGTTTTTCACATATCATGTAAGACTCAATTTCTCCATTTCTTTGCACAAAACTCTCCAGAAAGTGCCATTTAATGATTTATTTTTCAAAAAATTTAACCACTGTGAGAAGCTATTCAATGTGGAAGGGACGTGGTGAAATGAAAAACCTTAGAAAAAAAAAACTTTCGGCGATATCTTCGGACTGGAGAAGCGAATGTAGGCCTGCTTCAAATTTCCCACGATCGAAGAGGGCGCTAATACGCATGTGTGAAACAAATATCACAGATCAGACTTGTTGCGCAGGCAAGTTATTTGAGGTGTTTCAAATTAGGGATGGGCATTTTTGTCAGTTTCTCATTTCGATCATCGAGAGGTCTCGGAAAACGAGTACTCGGGGGGCGGGGCGTGTTCGTCATTGAGATAAAAAAAATACTGTTACGAAAATTAATGTTGACAATTACAAACATGACATGAAAACATGTCCATGAACATATGACTAGAAAAACTAGCTAGATTATGATGCATCAATGTTTTTGAAAAAGAAACATCTAAAAACAAAATGACCGTCTCAAATAACCCAGGCAAAAATATCGGGCGTTGCATTTGAACTGAAACTGTGAATAAACACCACCCTGCAGAGCTTTGCTAGCGGATTAATAAACTCAACCAAACGCATCCTATATGAGATTAATCAGATACCTATTACAATTTACATCTGCCCAAACGGACGCGAATGCGCACGTGAACTTGACCGTGCTAGTTTTTACACTTTTCCCTTAACAACAACGCTGATACACGGGCAACGAAAGCACAGAGAAACACCATTCTATTACAATCGTGTTCTCATTATAATGCTATGTATTCGACAGATTGGCGCTGCACATCTTGCACATGATCAAAGTGATTCCAGGCATCACTGCGCGTTTTCGAAGCCATAATAGAAACAACTTTAAATAAAACATAGGTCTACTGTTAAAAAACATGAGAACAATATACCACTGCTGCATTATTAATATCATCAATCATTCTGAAAAACATCTAAAAAGAATAGAACCGTCTCAAATAACCCAGAGTCGATAATGTCGGGCATTGCATTTGAGCTGAAACTGAAGAGAATTAACAACAGCCGGTATGACGGCAGCGCTTTGCTAGCTGGTTAATAAACTCAACCAAACGCGTCCTATATGAGATTAATTAGATATAGACAACATAAAAGTAATCTTACAACTTGCATCTGCACAAAAGGACGCGAGTGCGCACGTGAACTTGACCGCGCTAGTCTTTAACTCGTTGTAGATTTCCTTTAACAGCGCGCTGATACACGGGGAACTAAAGCACAGAATTTACAACATTCTATCACAATCTTGTTTTCATTATAATGCTATGTATATGACAGATTGGCGCTGCACATCTTGCACTTAACTGTATATTATGTTCAAAGTGATTCCAGGCATCACTGCAGTGCGCGCTTTCAAATCCAGTTTCACTTTATTTCGCCGGTCTGGAGGCGTGCTGTCTAACGCTAACCAATCAGACCTCAGGTACCGCCCAAAATGCCGCAATAACCAATCAAAAAAAGAGACAAATATATTTTTTAAAGTCAGGGCGATCATCGTTTTCATTAACGATCGTCGCTGTCACGTTCGAGTACTCGAGTACTCTTGCCCATCCCTATTTCAAATGTACCCCTGTATCAACTGTACCCGGTCTACCCTACACCAGTTAAATCGGGGGATTCCAGCCTGATTTCCAATTATCGTTTAATATCAATCTTACTGGTTATGTCAATGATCCTTGAGAATGTTGCAATTAGCAGTAGCAGAGCAATTAATAAACTGTTTAGAGAGTAATAACCTTCTCCATAAATATCAATTTGGTTTTAGACCACAACATTCCACAGAAACAGCAAATTGTTATTTTTGGGAAAAATTGAGGCAGTCTTTGGATTAGGAATATGTGATGGGAGCAGTGTTCATTGACCTGAAAAAGGCATTTGATACAGTTAACCTTACTATTCTTGTATATAAATTAGGTGCATTCAATTTTAGTAAACGTACAATTGAGTGGTTTGCTTAGATCTAAATCTAAGAGAGACACTCTCAGAAATTGAGGATGTAAAATCATCGTTCATGAACAACAAAATGGGCATACCTCAAGATTCAGTATTAGGCCCGTTGCTTTTTAGTTTGTTTATAAATTACTCTTGCCTTGGATGTCAACTTTATGCTGATGATACGTCTGCCAAAGTTGCCGCTATCTTAAATGCTTAAATGGAATGGATATCCATGTGGCTCCAGGAGAATCACCTCACTTTAAATGTTAAGAAAAAGGTTTTATGCGTTTTTCTAATAGATAACAAAATGGAAGGAAAAAAGGAAGAACTGAGGAGGTAGACAAAGTTTTTAGGTATTGTTTTAGATTCACAACTCAAATTTGCTAAACATAAAAAACTTTAGAAAATGTTAAGGATTAATATAAATTGTTTAAAACTTATTAGACAGTATATTAAAATCTGGCAGCTCATCTTTTTATGCATGCAATGGCCTTGACCCGTATATCTTACTGTCAAACAAATGACTTCGTAATCAAAAACCGTAAAGACCCCCCCCCCCCCCCCCCCCCCGTGGTGAAAATCAAGTTTGTAATGTTGTTTATGTCTGTGCTGTGTTTTTAATATGCTTTAAGACAAACCATGCGCAAATTCATAAGTCAATACCATTGCTGAGTATTTTCTCCTTAAAACGGCAGTGAAAAAAACAGTATCAAAAATGCGATTTGAAATCGCCTGTGTTTCTACCTTGTAACCAATCCCGTCAACATGCGGACGGGCTTTAGCATATCATTAACTCTGCTGTGAAGAAGGGGAGTCTCAAGAGAAGCAGCTTATCCCGGTATATTTTTCTGTTGATATGAAAAATTGGGTACATTTAGCAATATAGCTGGTGAATTATATACAGTGGGGAGAACAAGTATTTGATGCACTGCCGATTTTGCAGGTTTTCCAGGTTTTCCTACTTACAAAGCATGTAGAAGTCTGTAATTTTTATCATAGGTACACTTCAACTGTGAGAGATGGAATCTAAAACAAAAATCCAGAAAATCACATTGTATGATTTTTAAATAATTAATTTGCATTTTATTGCATGACATAAGTATTTGATCACCTACCAACCAGTAAGAATTCCGGCTCTCACAGACCTGTTCGTTTTTCTTTAAGAAGCCCCCCTGTTCTCCACTCATTACCTGTATTAACTGCACTTGTTTGAACTCATTACCTGTATAAAAGACACCTGTCCACACACTCAATCAAACAGACTCTAACCTCTCCACAATGGCCAAGACCAGAGAGCTGTGTAAGGACATCAGGGATAAAATTGTAGACTGCACAAGGCTGGGATGGGCTACAGGACAATAGGCAAGTAGCTTGGTGAGAAGGCAACAGTTGTTGGCGCAATTATTAGAAAATGGAAGAAGTTCAAGATGATGGTCAATCTCCCTCGGTCTGGGGCACCATGCAAGATCTCACCTGGTGGGGCATCAATGATCATGAGGAAGGTCAGGGATCAGCCCAGAACTACACGGCAGGACCTGGTCAATGACCTGAAGAGAGCTGGGACCACAGTCTCAAAGAAAACCATTAGTAACACACTACGCCGTCATGGATTAAAATCCTGCAGCGCACGCAAGGTCCCCCTGCTCAAGCCAGCGCATGTCCAGGCCCGTCTGAAGTTTGCCAGTGACCATTTGGATGATCCAGAGGAGGAATGGGAGAAGGTCATGTGGTCTAATGAGACAAAAATAGAGCTTTTTGTTCTAAACTCCACTCGCCGTGTTTGGAGGAAGAAGAAGGATGAGTACAACCCCAAGAACACCATCCCAACCGTGAAGCATGGAGGTGGAAACATCATTCTTTGGGGATGCTTTTCTGCAAAGGGGACAGGATGACTGCACCGTATTGAGGGGAGGATGGATGGGGCCATGTATCGCGAGATCTTGGCCAACAACCTCAGTAAGAGCATTGAAGATGGGTCGTGGCTGGGTGTTCCAGCATGACAACGACCCGAAACACACAGCCAGGGCAACTTAGGAGTGGCTCCGTAAGAAGCATCTCAAGGTCCTGGAGTGGCCTAGCCAGTCTCCAGACATGAACCCAATAGAAAATCTTTGGAGGGAGCTGAAAGTCCGTATTGCCCAGCGACAGCCCCGAAACCTGAAGGATCTGGAGAAGGTCTGTATGGAGGAGTGGGCCAAAATCCCTGCTGCAGTGTGTGCAAACCTGGTCAAGAACTACAGGAAACGTATGATCTCTGTAATTGCAAACAAAGGTTTCTGTACCAAATATTAAGTTCTGCTTTTCTGATGTATCAAATACTTATGTCATGCAATAAAATGCAAATTAATTACTTAAAAATCATACAATGTGATTTTCTGGATTTTTGTTTTAGATTCCGTCACTCACAGTTGAAGTGTACCTATGATTAAAATTACAGACTTCTACATGCTTTGTAAGTAGGAAAACCTGCAAAATCGGCAGTGTATCACATACTTGTTCTCCCCACTGTATATGATGTATATTACGATGTTATGATGAACTATATGCCTTTCTACACTGACGTTCTAAGTTGTTCAAAGATTTTCTGAGGGTGCTGATTTTTAGAAGGCAGCTGTCTGGTTTGTGTAACATTAGCAACACATTAATAGCTTATTGATAACGTAGTCAAGCAAATTAATCATATTAACTACCGTTATGTATCCGATGTTGTAGAAAGCGATACATAAAACGCATTACCATTCTGATACATCGACTTGTAGACGAGCCTGTATGAGTGAGTGGAGGTGGGGCTCATTTGCATATTCATGAATCCACGTATACTAAATGAAGCAAGGGTTTAGAGTTACATTCAAGCTATTTTAAGGCATGAAAAAAAAAAATTCCACAGGATTTTTTTTTAATGGCATTTTGGTGAAGATTTTTAAGGGATATAATTATTGACTAAAGGGGGACTTTAAGATGATCAGGCTCTAAAAATAATGGATAAAAAAAATTGATGGCATCATTGTCATATAAAAAAATGGGAATATGCTTATTTTTACGATTATCATAAATTTGTCATATATAAAATAGATTTTTAAATGTTTGCACAATAAGGCAGCACTGGTTCTATGTAAACTGGTAAAGAGACAGGATGATAATAGTAGAACCACCAGGAGTACAGCAGGTGCAAATAGGATTGACAACGGCATGACCATACAAGGACAAAGAGCTTTTTCTGTAAAGGGCTCCCAACTCTGGAACATGTTGCTAACTGAAATTAAAGCATGCTTGATATAAAGCCTTTCACAATGATGATTAAGCTCTGGTTTACAACAAACACATATTTAACGGATATTTAAATGTAATACATTTTTTATTCATTTATCTATATGTTGCCACTTGCCAGCCATGCCAGGGTTGGAAGTATCCTTAAAATAGGTATCTAGTGTTATTTTAGGTGTGTATATGTATGCATGGTATACTACATTAGCTAAAATATTTAACATTTAAAAAAAAAAATTCTTCTTAGAAAAGCCTCTCTAGAGACCTGAGATGAAAATTAGCATATGTTCTTTATATGCAATGTATATTTTTCAGCTTTTGGCTGTAATCAACCCTATTAAAAAAATAAAAATGAAATAAATGACAAATAATCTTAATGACCCCAAATTTTTGAACAGTAGTCAGGATAGGGTCTTTGACAGTTTTATCAACATGCATATGAAACAGAGTTGGTTGTAATAGCATTTTATTACAATGTGCAAAACCTTTTCAGCTAAGATATTATTTGTTAGTGTGGTTTACTGTGTAAATGCTCAAAACAACACACTGAAATGGGACACACAAATTATTATTAACTTTATTGCAAAGTTGTCAGAGCACGTAAATATGCCACGCCGGTGTCAGGACTGCGACGTAATTGCGCCCAACATAAAAAAAACACTGAATTGTTTTGTTCGAATGATCAAATTAACCAGTTTATTATAAATCATACTTTCTGCAACCAACATGCATGTACGTCTTCTAGCCGTCATGGGGCCAATTATATGGATAAGGGTTAGTTCATGAATATTGATTAGTTCATCCTGACGTTGCATGGTTACCTTATTGGAATGATCTGCCCACGTGACACAATTAATGTTAATGAATCAATAGTAGCGTTTGCTCAACTTAATTCCTGACCAGTGCCAATTTGCAATCGTCTGCACTTCAGCCAGTCAGTTATGAGTATAACGTAACCTGGTTAATATACATAAGCCAAGCCTCCAGTTTAGCAGGATTCGTAATTTCTCTGCTTGGCACAATGAACCGCCACTCATGAAAGATCATAGTGTGTAAAAAAGCCCCTGCGGTGTATTCAAGTGACAAACTGATTTACACTGGAGTATCACCTGAATATAGTGGTTAAAAATCCAGGTCATTAGTACAAGTGGCTCCTGGCCCTCAGAGGACAAATTAAAAGCCGTCATAAGAGTTTTACACCCTGCTGACCTTCTGGGTGCTGACCTGTTCAGTTTGTTCATTGAGAATCAATGAAAGTCTAGTAATTTCTATAAATCAATAGGCTGGTTGATATTTTCTTTTAATTCCTCACTATAGTATTGGGCTATTGAATTATTTAACACACATAAAGCTGTTTTGTTGGTAAAAGAATGTAACAAACCACAAATCATATGTCAAATAATGTGTACGAATTGTATTTTTCAGGCTAGTCTAGTTAAAGCACGTTCATTGAGTGTGGAAGGCTCAATAAAGGAAACTTTTGTCCTCCTAGGTCTACAGGTGAACTTTACCTAATGGTTTTGCATCTTGACTGCAGAAGTCACCGGTTTAGTTCCGGTTAGGGGCGAATTAGAAATGGGAGAGTTATTGAATTCACTTGAGCAAGGGAAGGCACTTAACCTCTAGGTTACTCCAAGGAGATAGACCCTGGAAGTAGAGTACTTAAAAGTCACTTTCAAGTAGCCATGGCCAAATTAAAGCTGGCTCCCCCCAGTGGCTGCCATTTGCAGTTCCAGTCTGATTTTGTGCAACTTTGAGACAGACAGCCCACTCTGTTAATTTCTTGACTTTTCTTTAGTATAGCAGTCCGTCAGCTTTTTTTTTTACACTGCTGTGAACTTCACTATGTCTCTATAGACCGGGGATGAGCAACGCCGGTTGAGTGCCGCTGTCCTGCAGAGTTTTGCTTCAACTCTAATCAAACACACCTGAAAAAGCGAATCGATGTCTTCAGGATTACTAAGGCCACAGGGATGTGATATATTTTTTTTTTTTTATCAGTGTTGGAGCTAAACTCTGCAGGACAGCAGCACTCCAGGACCGACGTTGCCCATCCCTGCTATAGACTATATTCATTCATTTAGCCTGTGATGTGCCGTGCGTGAATATTAGCTTTAGGTGTTTTGTGTAATAAGTTGGCTGAGTCATGTTCATATTCTGATCAGTTTTTATGTTGGTTACCAGTTTTGGTTACCATTGGCTTCCATTGTGTGGACAGAAAGCACATATGCATCTTTTTTATGTTCAACAGAAAAGAGAAAGTCATTTAGGTTTGGAACAACATGAGGGTGAGTAAATGATGACAGAATGCATTTTTGTTGAACTATCCTTTGAACTTTTTTCACCTGAGTGTTGTCGAACTGAATGACATACAGAAAGTTTTAAGAGGAAATAAAGACTCAGTGTTTGTGTGTGCGCGCTTGGTTTTAGAAGGAGAGAGAGTTCGGGAACTCAATCCGGCCCATCCAGACGACAGTGCTGGAAACAGTAGCCCAAGGGTGTAATAACCTATACACCTAAATCTGATATGACAATCCATTTGGGAGGGGACCCTGTCTTCTCCCCTCAGCATCAGTGCAGATTCAGCCGTCTCCTAAGACGCGCCAAAGATATTTATATGCACAATTGCAGGCTGGCGAGTTGGGCAATGCCAGCTCACGTTCCACTTCGCCTTTCGGTTCATTCTTAAAAAAAAAAAAACAGACCTCAGCGAAGTTCCGAGCAGTTTGCGGTTGCGGCAGGAGCTTGCGGAGATATCCGTGACACGTCAGGGGAAGACCTTCACAGTTCCACACACAGATGTTTTTTTCCATACACGGGTCTTCTCTGAGGTCCTCTATGGCAGGGCTTTTCGATCTTTTATGACCCCCCAAAATATGATCATCCTTATGTGAGGGACCCCATCCTAAAATTTAAGGGGCATCTATAGGTTTTTGTATAAAGACCTAATTTATACTGAGAGAAATTAATATTATTAATATGTATAAAATATTATATGGGAAATATTTAGCTTCTATTAAGTCACATTATTACATATTTTTCTACTCATTATAGTACTGTAATGTTTTTTATTTATTTACATTTGTATATATTATTTATTTTATTCTTATTATTTTTATTTCTTTATTCATTTTTAAATTTTTTACACAGCTTTTCTCTAAACTTTTTCACGGACCCCAGTTCGTAATACCCTCCTCTATGGTACTTATTGGGCCCACCCAAAACAATGTGTCCCAGTCTCCATGTATTAAAGCAACGGCCCTGCTGCATAAATGCATAATATTCCAGACGAACAGTGCAGTGATGTAATGTCACATTTTCCCAATGACATCATTCGCTGTGGTGTTTTGATTTATATTTACAGAATTTTTCTTTTTTAGCTGTTAGGGGTCGTTCACACAGGACACACTAATGTGGTAAAAGCAGCTAGACGAAGCACAGTATATGTTTATTATCTCCCACACACTATTGTCTATAGCATGCATCTCAATATTTTTACCTTTAAGGCCCCCTATTGTTCACAACAATATATGAAAGCCCCCCGACTAACAATTTCTACCTAATAAACTATTTTAGAGCTTGGCATAACTAGAAAGACATATATTCGTTATAAAAATAACAAAATACTAAGAAATATCTTGATTTTTAGTTTTTTATTTAAAATCATTTTAAGTCATCTTGAGGCCCCCTTTGAAGTTTGTTAAAGCCACCTAATTGGCCCTGGACCCTGGTTGAGAACCACTAGTCTATAGATTTCTAAATATGCTTATAAATATGTAAATATGCTCATCCCGCCCCCAGATTCATCTGATTGGTCCGTTGTTTTATGACTGACTTTTATCCCCTGTGACAGAGTTTTATCTTGACATAGCATCATTACAGTGCATTGATCATGGTGCAAGATGTGGAAAAAACTGAAAGATTCACTATAGGGGCCAAAAACATCTATCTAGCTCATGTTTTCATTGGCTAACCAAAAAATAGCTTCCTGTGTGAACAGCCCCTTAAAATGTTTCACACATATTAAATTTACTTTACTGCGCACTCCTTGTTCGTGAGGGTCATAAACACTTTCCAGGTGGTCTGTAACGTTCCATCACTCTTTCATTCCCTCTTTCCAATCATTTCTTATCACCACTTGTCTTGTTTTAATGACTCCCTGCTCCTCACTTTGCAGTGAGTTTGTGATTTAATGATGTGTGTGTGTTTGCGTGCATGTTTTGAGATGCAGTTTCTGTCTGATTGAGTGATGGTGTGTGTGTTACTGGGTGGTGGATGTGACCAGATTATTTCAGACTGCTCTAGTCTGACCTTTGTGTCAGTATGTTTTTAAAATGTTAGATAAAGGCAACACGGCTGGTGGACAGGACAGGAGGATGTTAAAATATGATTGTTCAACGGGATGGTCTTTCACATCTTGGGATGTGACCTGGTGTATATGATGGCTGCTTGATTGAGTGCGTTTACATGAACAACACAAGAAAGAGAGCTATCAAAAATAAACTACCAAACAACACTGGGAAAAACAT